>MU280822.1:0-186224 GCA_022385605.1 Xylariaceae sp. FL0594
GTCAATAGGCCGATGGCAAAACGGAGGGCCGGCGGCTACGAAATGTGGGCCGCAGAACCGGCAGGCCTGCCGCACCGCCACGATGAGTCAGCACACCATCTCGTACCGAGTTCCTCATATTGCTAAATCTGAAGAGCTCGATGAATCCGACCGATGCAGAAGATCGGGTTAAGAGATGCAAAGATAGAAGAAACGGGTAGATAGGTAGAGGTAGCAAAAGAGTTACAGGGTAGTAGACAGGGCAAGATAGTTGATTTGATATCCGAAGAGCTCGATGGAAGCAATGGCAAGATGGAGAGGGGAAATAATTGAATAGAGAGATGGCGAGAGGAAGTGATTGTGTCAAGAGATCGGAGATGGAATACTCTGTGCGGAGCAACAGACAGTAAATACTATGTATTTTCCAACTGCTCTGACGGTGTCCACCTATATGACTTGATGGAAGAGAAGTCGTCACACAGTGAACATACCGCGTCAAGTCCATGGTCCCCCCCTTTTGCAGCTAAAGGGGTTCTCCGGTCACAGCACGCGCGTTGCATCGGTATATGGACCCTCAGGTAACAGAGTGATTATACTCACCGCGCTTGTCCTGAACAGGGAGGGACCAGGGTTGCTTCACGATGCAGTACTGAGTTAAGTTGTGATGAATTCTTCAGTGAACATTAGGTTTAACAGCAGAACTTGTTGTAACCCGGTCGGCCTTCCGTTTGATTCCCTAGCCTTCAGTTACTTACGGTAGTCCAGCTGCTCAGCAGTTGTCAGACTACCGCCCTTCCCGATACGCATACCCCTTAGTATGTGCACCGTATACGCCGCCCACTCGAGGTTGGGTACCTCAATGAAGCAAGTGCCAGCGTTATGTCCCTCGGGGATGTCCTGCAGAGGAGGCCAATGGACAGCAAGCCGATGGCATTCGGGCTGGCCGTGAATGTAGTCCTCGACTTGTTTCTTCGAAAGATCGGTTGCGATATTAGCTACTTTCACTATCCTACCCTCGTTCATAGCGGCGTGGTAGGTTGCGGTCGTGCTCTGGCCGGCCTCGACAGCACCTGTCTCTGGCCACTCCGGGACTCCACTATCTGGACAAGTGACAGTGAAGAAGTCAGTAACCTGATTGGTGGCTTGTGTCATCAACATGACGTGGAGAGGTAGAAACGTACCTGCAAAGGCATCAGCGTCCTGGTCCATCTTGTTAGGCCCATAACGGTTTACGAGCTCGTCTATAATGATTGTTAGTATCTTGGCCGGGCTATATCTAAACACTGTAGTCTTGTAAACCGTACTAATCGATCTGAATGCCTTGAAAATATCACCGTCGGCGTAGGTCAGGGCGATATCGGCGTTGACCTCATCGCCTACAGGGTGAAAAGCCACGTGTAGCAGTTTTCGCGCGATGTCCTCGTCTGTGGGATTGTCCGGTAAGACCTAGTTGTGCAGAATGGTCAATAAGGGCCCCTGAAAACTTACAGTGGACCCGACAGTCACCATACAATGTAAAATCCTAGCATCTCAAAGACAGGCGCAACTGAAAATGTTTGTATAACTTACGTGAAGATCGCTAGACATTGTGTCTATGTTTGTCCTTAACTGACTGGTGAATAATATGTTTGTTGTGTGTACGTCAATAAGATGTGTACAAATATGAACACAACCAGTGGTGTTAGGGATGAAGGTATTTTGCCATTTCTTTCAATGGAAAATCAGTCAGATCACAATGGAAATCATTTCTTATGATTCACGATGGCTACCAGTGCCCAAATGTATACACATAGCGATGTTTACCCGTGCTGATACCACCACCACTTCTCAGGGGTGCACGAGAGCTACAACCTGGTCTGGTACCTTGGAGGCATCAACACCGTGCTAGCACTACCTAAGTACCCCGCGCTTAGGCGGTGTAGTGCAGAAAGAACACCATCCAGAACCACATATCTAGTGAGTGACCAACAGTTGACAAGCTCTTCTCTGGAGCTTCGGTAGCTACCGGCGAGGAGTCTTTTTGCTTCCGCTGCACCTACAGCTTGTCACTCATCAGGCTAACCCTACCACGTGGGATCCATAATCTGTTAGACAGTGTTGATAATACTGCTGGTGTCAGTAATTTCAAAAAAAAAAAAAAAAAAAAAAAACAGACAGGCGCATATTTTCTGGAGGTTCGATAGCTCCCGGCGAGAAGGAGTCTGTGTTGCTGTGTCTACATCAACAGCTTGCCGCTTATCATGCCGACTTCTAACCTGTGATACCTCTGATCAGTTAGACAGTATCAATAACAAGGCTTAGTAACACGCCTGGGTCAAAAGACAGGGAGTCGGTCGCAAGAATTACCAAGTCGCTTTATCAGTCCACCATAAATACCTCCTCTCCGCCATGCTAATTGATGGTATCCTCTAATTCATTCACGGAAATAGCATCACAACACCAAGGCGCTGTTGTAAAGTGGAGGCAAAGGGTTGGGGTTGGATGTAAATTCTCACTGTGCGTAATCCTACTGTGACCTGCAGATATCATGCAACCGTGGTCGGATTCTCAACTCCCAAAATCATCGTCAAGTCTGCTATCCCAAAATATTCACCTTAAGGCTTATCTTGTAGCCTTTCTGAGTGCAATGCTGGTCTAGAGCAGGCACAGACAAGACAACAAAGTGCTAGGGTTAGATAGAGACTCAAATTAACAGCTTACAGAGATAGCACGATGATATGAAAGCCTGACAACCTCAGGCCTGCCTAAAATACATTGACATGTGATTCTGCATAGAGTTCATCATTGTCTCCAAGGTAGGGATTTTTCTGTTCGATATGCAGAGGCTGCTGTATTTCTTGACAGCTTCCTGCCTCCCAGCTCGGAGGGTCAGTACAATGGAGTATGAAAAAAACTATCATGACATTCTGCACAGAGTTGGCCATTCTCTCCAAAATAGGGATTTCTCTGTTCAATATGCAGACGCTTCTGTATTTCTAGACTGCTCCCAACTTCCCAGCGCAGAGTTATCACTTACTATGGAGCCCGAGATCGACAGTGCCGCAAGATGCTGCACATATAGATCAACTCTCTACAAGGCAGGGCTGTCCTGTTAAATATGCAGGCGTTGACGTAATTTTGCAGACTCATCCTGCCTCCCAGCGCAGAGGTATCACGTACTAGGAGCGTGGGATCGAAAATGCCGTAAGATCTTGCACATGCAGACGTTGATGTAATTCTGCAGACACCTCCTGCCCCCCCAGTTCAGAGAATTTTTAACTGCCTTGGAAATTTTTGATAAAGGGCCGCTACGGCACCGAGATAGATAGACCAAAGCCAACCAAAAATTTAGACATCAGATATCCCATCCCAGAAGGTCAACGGAGTAAATACCGGACCCCTTCACTGGTAGACCGTAGACGGCTTTGGCCAGAACAACCTAGTAGGCATAGAGTAAGTTTGGGGAATGGCCGGAACATATATGAGGGTGATGATGCGTCGTCTTGACGGACCAATTCGGCATAGATACCGTCCCCTCTCTCACCCCTTCGGACAATCTATATTAATCCGCCTCTTTCCTGTGCCATTTACCGTTGCCCAGTGCAATTCTTCCCTCGGTATTGAAACTGACAGCCCTCCATCTCTACAATAGGCTCATCCAATCTTCCTCGGGTCCTGGTGCCCCAGGTTGATGATCTGGGGATGGGATCCCTCGAGGACTTTGGTCTGTATTGCAAAGGTTGTCGACTGTTGCTTATAGAAATCGTACTTTTGTAGCAACGACAGCTCTCCTGGTGATATATAACAACGGTCAACTCACCCCCAAGAACTAAACCTCAGCCTAGGTTCTTCTGTCTAAACCTAACCTCCTGTATCAAAAAGAACAAAAGCATATCATCGTCTTCTCGCCCAAGGTAGGTTGGCAGGTAGGTACCTAGAACTGCAACTACGCACAAAACAACAGGTCCTGTGACGCTATATTATAATGCGTGAATTTTTAATAACTTTGAAAGTTCGAGGCATAAACAAGGCAGTCGTGCTAAACCTTAAAAAGCCCAAATTACCAAAATCGGCCACCACGACTGTAGCAAATCCATCTCTAACGTTTACACTATGAGCTATTTGCAAAGAACTTAGTGATCTTCTGCGTATTCGCCGCAGTTTCTTTCGTTTTGCTTTTCCCTCCACCAGTTTTGCTGCTACCGCCAGCTTGTTTCTTCTTCTTGGGCGTGTTGTTGTTGTTGTTGTTGTTGTTGTGGTTGTGGTTGCTCGTCGCACTGATCTTTGTTCTCCTATTGGCATCCCCTCCTCCTCCTCCCTTCTTCCAAGACAGCGGCGAGCTCTCCCCCGTGTTGTCTTTTGGCTCCGAGTTGTTCTGTTTTGTCCCCCAAAACGACAACGACGCCCCGTCGGCCGGTTTCTTCCGCCGCGGCTCCCGACCAGTCGACTCCTCTGCCTCCCGCTTGACCCTACCCGCCGACACATGCTCCTGGAGCTCTTGCGTCTCGTCCTCTGCCTGCCGCTTGATCCTACCCGCCGACACATGCTCCTGCTCCTCTTCCTGCTCTTGCGTCTCGTCCTTCTCGTCCTCTTGTTTTACTCTGCTGCTGCTGCTGCTGCTGTTGCCGCTAACTGCTACCTCATCCTCACCCACAAACCCCTTGTCTTGCGTAAACTCAACATCAGGCTGTTGCTGCTTCACCCCCTCCTCCTCTTCCTTCTTTACAGACTGAACATGTTCAACCGAACCCCCCGGACCCTTGCTCGTCGCCATTGCGCCGCCACCCCCTTTGCCAACGAAGAAATTCGCAATATTCGACTTATTCTCCTTGCTGTCGACGGGCACGATAAACGTAGACGAATTATTGCCCACCTTCCCCACGTCCTTGCTCACGGGATACACGTCCAGCTCGCCATCGTACGGCTTGAGAAACGCCTGCAGCTCCTCGGACCACTCGTAACGCTTCGGATCGAGCCACTTCCGCAGCTCCTCCGACCCGTTCTCGAGTATGACGGGCATGCGGTCGTGGAGGAAGTTCAGCTGTTTATTCGAGTCTGTGGTGATGATGGTATACGTGTACTGCCTTTGTTCGTCGTCTGGACACCCCGCCACACGTTAGTTTTTTTACCGCGATTTCACAAGAAATCCCAGGGCGTCCTCAGGGAGTTTGATTTCAAATCTGCCTCGAAAATATTGTGAAAGTGCGAAGAATTCTGGAATAATATAGACTTACTTTCATATTGAACAACGTCCCAGAGGCCCGCGAAGCACATCAGCTTGCCATCCTTCCGCTTCACGTAATGCGGGATCTTCTCTCGTCCGCCATTCTTCTTCAACCACTCGTAGAACCCCTGCGCCACGACAACACACCGCTTCCTGCCTTTCATAGACCCCCACATGCCGCCGCTCTGGGCCAGGGAGTCGTCTCGGCAGTTGATCGTCTTCATCAGGGAGCCGTAGCCGGGATTCCGTTTCGTCCAAAAGGGAATCAGGCCCCATTTCATCGCCTGGAGCTTGTAATGTATCACATCCGCCGAAGTCTGGCCATCGTCTTCTTCCTCCTCGGAATGAGAAGTAGTCGAAAGGTGTTCCTCTTCGTCTAAACCCGTGGAGGAGGAGGACGGGGAGGTCTGCGGCTGCCTGGCACCACGTCGAGATCGCGGCCCGGCACCCCAGTCCGGCACGTCGGCGCGGTATACAATTCCCCGGTAGCCCGGCGCAAAGTTGTAGCTCTGTCTGGGGCCGTCGTATCCTCCCTCTTGTCCTCCATCCTCGTCCGCGGAGGGATCACCAGGCGCTTCGTACACTGGCATATTATCATCCCTCAGCATCTGACGGATCTGGCTGGGCCGCTGCACCCAAGTTCAAATCAGCCTGCTGGCTACCACAGTGTCTGGATTCTGCACAAGGGCACGTGGCAGTGTTGGGCGTGCAAGGAACGGTTCCGATTTTGTACATACCAGAGCCAGCGCATATCGCCCACACATTTTGACAACTAAAGAGAGAGCTGTCCTTGGCTAATTCAATGTGAACGGCAAGATATCATCCCCGAGGGAGCCAGGGGTTACAAATCGAGTGCTTAGGTAGAGTCACATGGGTGCCCGAGGTTAATGTGCTATGCTCAATCAAAAGCCGAGCATCGAACTACGTTGAAAAGCTGAGGATTGAGAGCGTATGACCGTCGCTTGATTAACTAATGTCTGTGTGACAATTTTCTACATGCCTCGAGATGAAGGCGAAGTTTAGGCCTATGACGAAACGAGTCTTTGTAACTTGTTGCGGGTAAACGCCGCGAGATCAGGTGACCAATCATGTCTTTGGGCATCCATTGGCGCAAACTCAGCTTAGCTAGCTGACCTGAAAACACCCATATATACCGAGTACAGCAGTACTGGGTATACTCGCAAGAGACAAGGCCGAAAACAAGCAAAATGCTTCAAGTATTTAATTAACAACTCAACTTCATCACTTGCTCTGGGTATCATTGGAGTTACGAAATGCATCTTGTTGGATCGGTCTTTTGTCACAAGCACCTTGCATTCTGAGCTGGGCATGTCATAACATCTCAATTCATAAGAAGCTTTTCCCTGATACCGACCCACGCCAGCAATGCAAAACCCAGCCCTGAACACAGAATTTGTCCACCCAGAACCAAAACGCTCTGATGGTGTTGAAGACGCACGACCAGCCACATCTAAGCTTTCGCTTAGACCTTGAAACCTCTGGACCGTCTGCGACCACGGGCCTTCTCGAACTTACGGCCCTTGGACTGGACGTAGGGTTTCTATGGAACTGTTAGTCTATGTCCGTGAGCCGTTTGAAAAGGGGGGAAGCCTACCTTGTGCTTGTGGGGGCCCATGCCGAAGTGCTTGACGGCCTCGCGAGCGTTCTTGGGTCCACGGAGCAAGAGGGTGTTGCTTCCAGTGGGGGCACGGAGAGCCAGCTGGTCGAGGGTCAGGCACTCACCACCGGCAGCAAGGATGCGAGCGCGGGCGGTGGCAGTGAAGCGGAGAGCGGCGATGGTGACCTTGGGGACCTCGAGAAGACGGTTGTCATCGGTGATGGTGCCGACAACAACGACGGTCTTGCCCTCGTTGTCGCCACGGGTGACCTGGGACTTGACTCGCGAAAGGGAGACCGGAGGCTTGTTGATGCGGGACATGAACAGGCGACGCAGGACGACCTGTTGGGCAGGTGCATCAGTAAAACAATCTATCGAAAGTCGTGGCTTCTGGAGCGCAGTGCCGCCGGTCGGCTTCGGTGAGATTGCTAACCTTGTTGAAGTTGGAGTCGGTACGGCGAGCCAAGAAGCGGTAGAGCTTCACCAGCAGCTTAAGGTAGACATTGTCGGACTAAAGCACAGATGACAAGTTAGCCTCGGACCATCTGTCGCCCGTTGTACAGCGACTGCTTATATCAACAGAGCAGAAGAGAGGGGACATCAACAAACCTTAGGCGCCTTTCTGTGAGTACCACGGGTGTGGTGGGAGTTCAAGTCGATACCTTCATTGTGCAAAGCCGCAAGTCAGCGTACTTGGTTCAATATACTCATATCAGGTTCCAGATGCCTCGCGAGGCTGGAAGACCTGAGGACGCAGCATGCGACTATTCCAGAAACATGCGATTTCCCGGAATCGTACACATGCCACTTGTATATGACATTTTGCACAGATATAACATACCCATCTTGCCGGTGACCCGTTGGTGATCTGACGGGGTGCTGTGGTGGTTGGTGGTTAGTAGATGTCGATGGAGGGAGAATCTCTCGACAAGAAATGCATGGCTGTTAGGAAAAAGTAGAATTGTGTGCGGATTATTAGGGCGGTAAGAAAGGGCAATTGGGGGGACTTGGGAGTGGCCAATAAAACAACCACATTGCTCGTCTAAGTGGGTCAGGTCTCCCTAGGGCCTTCTGTGTAATGGTTATCGATTGGCTGTCTTTGGGCCCACCAAGCATCAATTGAGCATTCACTGCCTTGGGCCAAAAGTGGAAGGCACAGCAGCAGGTGTCGGTACCTCGGTACGTACTTGATATGTACTGGACCAGCCTCAAAACATCACCAACTTTCTTCCTGTACAGAACCCGTGGCATATTATTAGAAATATTTTGTATTTCTGTATAACTGCCTTCTATGAGCTGTAGCTAGGTATATTTGCAACTCATGCTAAGTTGTAAGATCATACTGTCTGAGTCCACGCCTCTATATGCAAAGCGCTGCCACCTCTCCCTACTTGGTATACGCAGCTGTAGTTTGTATACACTGGACTGTAAACTTTAAACCCTCTATCGAACCCGCTCGCAAAAGGTCGCCACCAGGAACTCCAACCAGACCTACATATAGGCCGTCATGTTTTATTTTCCTCTCTGTCGTATGTGCCACAGTTGCTTTTCCCACTCTTTCCTCCAATATAGTCTACCGCCATGAGATTTCCATGGTCTCCTGGACGTGGCGCAGGGCCGCCACTGTTGCTGGTAAAGGTAATGACTGTGCGCCCATGTCTCCTTGACGGGCACCAAAGTTTGGCAAGGCAACATAAGTTGCCCGCTCTTCATATACTCGCCAACCGGCTGTTTCTATAACTTGACAGGCTCGGGTTTAAGTCCGACCAGGAAGTCGCGGGTCATTTCAAAGCTGAGCCAATTGGCCGCCATGCTGGGAGCAACTTTCAGGAGGTTCGGAACGAGACCCTTGTACAAGCCTCGCAGGCCTTCTTGCGCCACGATGATTCTCACGGCATCGCCTATCGACTTGTATTGGTAACCGAGGCCCGACATGGTGTTGACCTGGAATCTCCGTCTCAAAACGTCACTGGAGAGGTGTCAGCCAGTGATGCCAGGAGATGCACCCTTCACACCTCACTTACAAAGGATATGTGCAAGTTTGCGCCACAGCGCCCGACACAGCACCCGCTAGAAGTTTTCGCACGGCACTGGGGTTCTTGTCGCCTTCTGGGGTCAAGTACTTGCGCATGAACTCATATGTCATGAAGTTCAATCCAACCTAGTAGGCGTCAGCTCGTCCTTCCTGGATTGCTCGGACCTGTGGATCGGTAAACCTACATATGGAGCAACGCCAGCCACCGTGGGCACGATACCTCGATATAGAGCTGCCATGCCGCCTTCATTTTTGTACATCAAGGCCATGGTCGTCCACATGCCGGGAAGCTGGTCCTTCGGTACATCGCCCAATGCAGCGAACGATGCGGTTTGTATAGATAGTCGCGTTCGGACGATGTCGAGCGGATATGTAAAGCATACCGAGGTAATACCGGCAATTCCGCCGCAGAGAAGCCTTTCAAAGGGGTTCATCACGGTACCCGGCTGTCTCTCGAAGATATGCTAGACAATCGTCAATAGGGACGACATACTAGAAAGCTCAGGACAGAGCTACGGGGGGATTTACCCTTCTGTATAGATTGTAGCTTCCAAACTGAACGGCCGAATAAGGCACGATGCGGATGCAGTTCGTGCCGTTTCCACGCATGAAGCCTCTCCACCCTTCCTCCCTCCACATCTTGGCCAATGCCTTGCCTACAGAGAGCCGGTATTCATTGTGCCCGGCGCTCTGGACCTGGTACAGAATCTTGAGGCGTTCGAGCGGCGACACGACGGTTCGTGAGACAGCGCCAGCCACGCCGCCAGCACAGAATGCGGCGACAACCGGTTGTGAAAGGAAGGCGGTAAGCTGGAAATTCGCGCTACCGGGTGCGAAACCCGCCTTAGGGGCGCTTTCCGAGCTCTAGGTGTGGTAATTAGCTCTATGGTATGACTGCGATACTCGGGCTTTGCCGGCCTTTGCCGACAAGGCACAGGGACGTACCGCTGCCATTTGGAGGAATGATTGGTGGGCGGTGAGGGGATGATCGATCGAGGTTATGACAGATGAAGGTTGCGTGGCGGGGGGAATACTCGATTTGCGCGGACTGATTGGGAGAGCATGAAGTTGGTTCGGCGCGTTTCGTAGAGGGACGGGACAGTGAGGTTGTCTTCAAGACGTCGATAGCGAGACGACTGCCAAGATCATGCGCAGTACACAGTCTTGTCACAGGTGCATCAACATCATGGGCTTCGGCGACATAGTTGACTCTGGAAATGGCCTTTCAATTGGAGCCAACATGAGCCGGGGGGCGCGGGTAGTTCGACGATCGAGAGTCGGATGCGACGTCAAGCGTGCGTTGTTCGGTAGGTATCTAAGAAAATGTCCAAGGGCTAAGGCTAACTACGATCGACGGGGAAGAGCTGTGGAGTCGAAGTCGGCGCCGGAACGTGAACGAAAGACGGGAATCCTCCGACGCCGCAGATAACCAAATATCTGCATAAATCTGTTTCGCGATGATTTCAACGTAAGGATCTCAAAATTCAACGAAGAACTGGAGTTGAGAACTCAGATCGACTAATAAAGTCGTCCCCTTGACATCAAGGGAGTAGGGATGGTTTGCATATGTCGGCTGACGGGTTCAGGTACGTCGAACCTTGAAAAATTTCGAGCCAATGTACAGATGTACCAATGCATGTACCTGCCGTTAGCTGAGCGCTTTGTAGCTCCCGTCGGGTTTGTCTGGCCAATACCTTGCGATATCGTGGTACCTCAAAGCTGATGATGTACTTACCGAAACCCACTCCAACACTACAAGTACAGCAGTATGTACATCTGTACACTTTCAGGGCAGTACATAAAATTCTTACAGGATACATCCTAGGCTCTAGCCAATGCACCAGCGTGCTGGTTTTATTCCTTATTGAGGTACGGAATGTTGCTGTACAGCCTGACACGGCATCTCAAATAACAAGCGTCTAAGCGGCTCCTATTGCGGTTAGTTTGTAGATCCGCCTCACCGATGATTCCAATTGGCCCTCAGTCTATCGAAGAAAGCAATCAAATCAAACCACAAAGTCGTAGCCAGCAGCTCCCAACACTTAAGGTCAGAAGCATAGTTGTCAGTATATATATGGAGAATATCCATGCCTTGACGTTGCCTCCTGCCAAGATGGTGTCCAGTTGGACGCAGCTCAATATGAACGTGCTCCAAAAACGCAGGTACCTCTCCAAGGCAATTTTACTACGTGACACTAACACATGGGTTGTACCCAATGTCATCAAGGAGAGTAGCTGGTGCTAGGAAGCCTTGCGAGTTGACTTATTAGGGCAGTAGTCGTAGTTGACGAGTACACTAGATTGTTGGCCAGGATATGTAATGTGCATGCATGGGCTGCAACAATTCATGTATGGCAAATGGCAAACATTTCGAAAACAGCCGTTGTACACAAAAAAGGAGATGTATCTTACTACCTTACTACCTAACGACCACCCTTCAAGTGGAATTCTCCGAATGCGACAGGATGATGAGGGTTGGATTAGCATCCCGAGCGCAGATGAATCTCGGTTCGCGGAAAACTAGACGATAAGTGACAACCTGACAAAGCACAACAAAAACTAGAAACCCAGTGTAGTAAGAGAAACCTTCTTCGCACCCGGATAGTTGTGCGGCCTACAGCCGTCACGTCTATTGTACCCTTTAATCAGCGACATCGAGGTCATCGTGCTGAGGCGGGGGGCTTTCGACAGCTAGAGGAAACGAGTTAGCCAAGCACTCCCTATTTGTACGTTCGATCATCATGTTACCTTTACGATCGTCACCATTGGTGGTATCAGCACGACGATCCCCACGGTCATCGCGATCATCGCGGTCTCGATCACTGATTACTACGGTCAGTTGAGCGTATAACAATATGTTGTGCGAAGCGAAACTTACCGAGTGTCAGGGCTGCGCGAGCGGTCCCGTGTTTCCCGCCTGTCGCGGTCGTAGTCCCGATCTCGGTCACGGTCACGGCGATCATCCTTTCTGGGGGAGTATTCGCGAGTGCTGCGGCGTGGCGAAGGCGAACGACCACGTCGGGGGGACCGACCACCACGACCGCCGTCGCGACGATCACGATCACGGCCCGAGTCGAAGCGCCAGGAGGCCGAAGGAGGTGTGCGAGCCCACTGTACAAAGACATTAGATGGATACACAACTTGGCGTCTAGACGGACGCGGACGTACCTCAATCTTCAGGATATCGTCCCGGCCGATACGTTTGTTGTGCATCTCGTGATAGGCATCATCAGCATCCCGTCGATCCTCATACTCAACAAATGCAAACCTGCTGGGATGGTTAATTGCTCTGTACATTTAACGTGGTAGGGTCGAAGACTTACAGTCTGCTGCTGGCACTTCTAGGAGCAGGAATGTCACATCGGACAAGGCGACCATAGCTAAAGGTGGTAAAGTCAGCAATCTCAAAACGACGGTTTACTTCCCCAGGTGTTATCGCATCGAGTGCGTTCAAAGACTATCTTGTCCTGTCACGAGAGGCAGGCGACTCAGCGCGTGCGCGGTGCAACTGAGGATTTGTCCGACCGCTCGATCGTGATGGGGTTGAAGAACATTAAATCTTGGGCGTGCGTGGGATTTGGGGGGGCGGTGGGGGCGAGGAGAAGACGATCCGAGGAGTCGACAAAGCCAACAAACGACGAGTACGGAAGACAGGAAGAGCCCGGGAGAGACACGGGGGAACGAGATAGGACGAGACGAGACGGAGATAGGTTAGGCTGGTGGCATCGGACACCGCTTTCTTGGGTTGGACGACCGATCGATCTCACCGCGAGCGACAACGAGGACGAGGACGAGGACGAGGGCGAGGACGACGAGCACAGTTGACATACCGTTCGAATTCGTAGGCGAGGTCCCGAGCACGCGTGCCCTGGCTGAAGCCAGTCACGTAGAGTGTTTGACCACCTCGAGACATGGGGGGTTGACTTGACGTGTCAGCCAGCAAACAAAGGAATAAATTAAATGAGAAAGCAAATGACCAGTTCAAGACGACAGAGCCGTGCTCGACGAGATACAATGCACGGCGATGGCGCGGTGCAGAGACTGATGAATACAATATGTTGTAGACAGAAAGGAAAGATGTATAACCTTCTCCCTGAAAGTCAGGTCAAATGGATGGTTTGGCTCTAGTCACGTACAGAACAGAAGAGAAAGTTTAATGGAAGGTGGTTGGTTGGAACTGCTGAGAACAGCTGTCGGGTCATTCTCGGACCTCAATTAGGGAAGGTCCATCAGTAAGGTACCTGCCTAGGTGGCTTTAAGGGATGGGGGCTCTACGAAAACCGCTTAGCGCGGGTATGACGTTGGCACAACCAAGCTCTCATACCATTCATATGTCAGGAGCTTGTGTGGGGGCTAATACTGCTGTACAAGTTGTACAACTCAGAACCATTCACACCATCTCAGAGGGAGGACATTGTGTATTAAGAAAAGGACAATCGCAAGAAGTCCTTCAAATGCCAGAATTTGATAAACAGCGGTAAAATGTGATTCAAGGAGACAGCAGCCCACTTTATCATGTCAGCCATATCGCCATGTACGCATTGTTCATTTTTCGTAACGCAATGGGGGAGTGCTTTATGGCAATACAAAGAGGCTTCCGTAAATCAACTTGGCAAACAGAGACATATCGTCGTCAGGTTCGATAACTTTTCCAGCCCTTCCAGACCATCACCCCCGTAAACTCGGATCGCGCCCTGTGGTTATATCTATTGCATTTTCTCGTACGTGGCCATCAGAGAACCTAAAGTCGATCATGTTAGCTTCAGAGGTGGTCGGACTGAGAACAGGACGTCTTCTTACCAATAAACGTCGTGACGAGGCGACTGCGGACTTGGCAAATATCCTCCGGCACGAGCCAGATCGTGGCGCCCATTTTTCTGGCAATGCTGATGCTGAGCTTGGCATTCAAGTACGCGTCCTCATCGGTACTTCCTGCTGTGACGAGGTCATAATCGACATACGCGCTCTTCATGCCGTTGAGCACGTCGAGCAAGAAGATGCCGCTTGCGATCGAGGGATCTTTGAAGGAACGGATCGAGCTGTTCTGTCCTCCTTTTCGTGACATGTCATTTGCCCATCTGACCATCTCAGCATCGGTAATTTCCCGCTTGCCGAGGCGTTGAGCCAGAGCGGATAGCGTTAATGTGATGTCCTTCCGCATAAGCTGCCACACCAAGCCCAGCGTCAGCATCTTCTGTCCGTCTGTAATGTCGGCACCCTGGATGCCAACGAGAGAGAAGCCGTTCTGCTTTCCGAGTTCGACAGCATAGTTCGTATTTTCCACTGCTTTGAATCTTGACATGTCGTCTCCGCTTGCCGGTCGCTTGTTCACATGTCTCCAATTCACTGATCCTTTAATCACCTTGTCATAAGCTTGTAGAAGGATGCTACCGTCACGAAGGTCATCGAAGAATGACACCACTGCCGGTTGCACATCGAGGCTGTTCAGCCACAGGGTGAAGACTCTTGCTTCTCTTTCACCCTCAGCATCAAAGTCCTCTACTTCTTGCTTTTCCTCCTCTGTGATGGGGTCAAGCGCCGGGTGTGTGTTGAACAGATTTGCGACGAAGGCGAGGTTCAGTTTCGGGTTTCCAGCAACTAGAGACTGAGGTGTTAGGAACTTTCGGCAACCCAGCTTGTCAGCGTCCACCAGAACTTCTTCGGCACGTTGGAGCAGGTCACGGGTCTGCAGTGGCGCTCGTGTGCATCCGTAGTCGCGGCCAATCTGGGCCAGTAACGCCGCGTAATTCTCGCCGTCCTTTACATCGGAAGAGAAGTTCTGGACTCTACGATGCCAGCCAGCCGCATTTAGGTGATAGTTGAACCATCTGAGAAGGATTTGCTCAGGGGGCAGTCGCAGGAATTGCTCCAGAGTCTCATCTTCTTCCAACAGCCTATAAAGCTCGGGGTGGAGCTTTATGTCTATCTTTCCGAGGAGACCCCGCCGGATAATCTGCCAGATCAGGCCCAGGATGAGGTGTTCTCGGACCTCAATGATATCTCCGCTACCAATATTGACGACTGAACAGCCAATACCCTTGGCGGACTCGATCACGATGTTGTTGTTCTCCGTCATCTGGAAGGCGTTAAGCTGCTTCTTGTTCTTCCTCCGGTTTAGCACACGCTCATCAATCGTGTCGGGAACACTGTCATTGATGAGCTTTGCGAGCACTAAGCCATCCTTGCATTCGTCGAACATCTCGAATGTATCGGTAGCGAAGGGTAGACGATCCCCTATATCAGGGTCTCCGGCTAGGACGGCATTGATATGGCGGGTAAATTCGGTTCGTTCATCTTCGTTGATGGTATGGGTGATGTTGGCATTAGAACCTTGGACGTGGATCCTACCGACGCTGGGCTTCGGGGCGTGGCCGCCACCGGTTCGCTGGGCTACGACACCTGCCGGGGATGCCGGAGGAGCGCCGCCCGTGTTCATGCGTTGAAGGGCAGGCGACGGTTGGCGCAGTTTCGCAATGAGCTTAGGTACGTCAGTAGACGTCTCGAGACAAAAGACCGAGGACACCAAGTATTCGACTTACACCGACATAGTCTTCCAACTCGACTCTCCGAGACGAGTCCAGCTCTACCTCCTTCAAGGCCTGTCGTACAACATCATATGGTTGTCTCTCGCTTTGTTGCGTCGCCTTGATGGCGGTAGCTTCGTCCAGGTAGCCCTTGTCGTCGACATCCAATTTCCGGAAGGCGTCACTGAGCGCGAAGATATCGCCCTGTTGGAACTGGGGGAACTTGCTAAGCGCAGACAGTCAGAGCACTGGCCTGGGTGGACTTGATAAAGCGGCTTACCGTTGTAACTTGATGAACTCCATGGTGGGCTTGCGTTGGATGTGATGCCGCTGTGTCGAGGGTTGTTTGTGCGTTAGAGGTGGGAGGGCATGCAAAGGAGATCACAGCCAGATGCGTTGATTTCGACTCGACAGTGACCCACGGCTAATGACGGAAAGGGACAAAACTGAAGTGTTTTGTTTCGTATTCTGCGGTAGTACGGTACTACAGGCAGAATTAAATAGAGAAGTACAGAGTATGGGATGGGTACAACTCCTCTTGCTGGGCTGTCAGCCTTTGATTGTTTGTTGGCAACCTCAAGGTGGTGAAGCTGGTGGGGGAGGGGAAGGTTGAAGCATTCAAGTGCTGTACAGCTGTACGGAGTACATGCCCCTTGTCGGCTGCCCCTGCCGCTCTCTGATGTAATGCTGTAACCTTTCCAGATCGCTTGAGGCAGTCCAGTAAAAGCTCACCCTAGACCCACAATCGCTTGGCATTCCCGCATCAGCCACAATTACTTGCGTAAGGCGGCAGGCCCAACGCAAGCAAATGGAACACCACAGGTTGTACTTGGTAAAAGTTGAGGACAACGCATTCAGTTTTATTAGGCACCTTCAATTGCCATGTGTCTGGTACAGTTCTCTGTACACAGTACATGAAGTGGGGACCTGACGTGCGCAAGAAATACACCAGGGTTGTCGTATTCTGTACTTGTCAGTACTTTGGGTACAGCGTAAATATTTAGATCCTTAGATCCTTAGCGCCAGCGACTTTCACTGATGCTGGTTGTTCATTTCACTCGGTGCCCAACACAGTAAACAAAAAGCCTCTCACACTTGGGTGTATTTCCAATAGCTGAACATGCCATACCTAGTACGTAAGATTAAGTACTAACCTTGCCGCCGACTACGTGGGAAAGTAACAGGTGAAGTGATTGAGCCATCGAAGCCTGCCCCTTGATACTTGCGACTTGGACACAGTGCCAGGTACGGAGTCTAGATCACAATCATCTTCCAAGCATTTCCAACTGGACAACCCCGCTGTTTCGATACATACCACAGCATCTGGGTGTAGTGCGAAGGCTCCGATAATTTATTCCGCACTTCTTGTCTCCTGGCTCAGGTATTCATCGTCATTCTGTTAGAAGGGTTGCACAATTATCAGCAGCTCCTAATATGTTCACTAGCAGTTCTTCTGGAGCATCGACCATCATATCTGCACTTTGATGCTAACCACGGATACACACTCAACACAGGCTTTGTCGATCAGTGTTCATAAGGACAAGACACCATAGTAACGGGTTGCTTCAAACTCTCAAATTGCCCGAGTCGACCAGGCCTTCAGATCAAATATGGAGTTGTGAATTCCGCTCTCTCCTCCGTTCCGTCTCATTTTATCCTCATTACTATTACATGGGCCCTGTGTCCTCCACGGCTGTTGGATCTGCCATTAACGACCAATTCCTTGAGTAGGCATCTGTCTGTAGACTCCCACCGAAAGTTTCCTGGCAAAATGAAGTGCAAGGAGTTCTCCCAGATAGAGTCTTCGTATGAAAGAACGACGGACCCAAGTCCAAGTTATAAATCTCGCTTAAGATGGCCGATGGCGTGGTGGTTCGATAGGTCGTACCAAATCTATCACAGTCTGTGGCTACTGCAATCACCCGTGAGGCAAGGCAATACTCGGTAGCCGTACTCGGTAGCCGTACCGCTGTGCCCATCCCTTGTCTTAAGCCACACCGAAGATCTCGTCAGGGCGCATCGTGAAGCTCAGAGCCGGAGCTGAAAACTGGTTGTAGGTCGTGTTTGCGGACCCTGTATAATTCCACCAGGTTGTACTGATCAAGTTGTGTTAGCTAACCTGTGCATGCACTTTGGTATCACAAGTACGGGCGTTCCTCACGGGGTTTCAAGATCAGTATGCTTCAACGAGACCTTAATAGTTGCCTGCCGTGTCCCATTGACAGTACTGTTGGTGCTGGGCAAAAGTTTGGCGACCACGGTGGCTTCACCGTTCTCTTCATCAGTCAGACTTTCGCAAAGTCTGTAAGGAGAGCCCTCTCCCTGTCCAGCACAGTGGAACGAGAAGGCCGGTTCTTCGGGTGTTGCGGTAAGGTTGGCAACAGCCGCGATTTTGAAATCTGATCCGGTAGGTATCTAGTCAGCCCATCGATGTCAGACCCTGGGCTTGCGTGTAGGACGGACCGTAGAAGCATCCGTCATGGATGCAGCCAGCATTCCAGGCTGTCACATCCCACTCGTAGCCGACGTCTTCAGCTGCAATCTTTGTGACTACGGCGGAGGCAGAGCCTGCAGCGGCCAGAGCGGCGAGAAGAACAGTGGCACGCATGTTGCTAAGCTGGTACGAGTTGACTTTTATTCTTTTCGAGCAACGCTCTTTGTCATGTGGACTGGGAAATGTCTCGGTCTCGAATCGATGAGCCTGGAGAACACCCAGGCAAAAAAATTGGTTTGGATATTGATTAACTGTAGACTGAAACTGCCGCTGGTAGTCACTCAAGGAGATTAGGGTGAAGGAGCTATATGGAGGGTAATATAACGTGTCAAGCAAGCTGCACCTTCCAGCATACATGAACATTGACAGAAAGTGGTATTGCTCTCGAAATGTGGAGTTCCTTCCTCCGAGCTGCTGGAATTCAGGATCGCCCATCGCGTTCCAGTTCCCTTTATGTATTAATAGGTAGGTAGTTGTACCTATTACTTGAGTTTTGGTTGCATTCAAGTTCCATTTGCCTGTATATTCTGCTTTGGAACAAAAAGATTCTCTCGTAACCCCTGTCTGTCCCTGGTCTTACATAACTGCCGTTATTGGAGCAAACACCTACCTACCTAACCACGCGCCATAGCAGAACATGGGGTCGAAATGAACCCCTAGTCCAATGGGTTTACCAGGAGCTCCAACGTTGCCGATCTGTTCATCTCAACCAATATTAGGCCTAATCACTGCAGCCTACACCGGGGGCATCTACACGAAAATACACATGTATCTGCCTACCATATTCAGGGGCTCGGCTAGTTCTGCAGAAACGGGGAATGTCATTGAACAGCATTTGCCCCACAAAGTATCGATACTACTTACCTATTCGATACGAAGAAGTTCAAGGGCGACAAATCCCAAAATTCATCCCTTCAAGACTCAAGTTACCTTTTGTGAAACGAGAATGATTGGTGCCTGGCTGTTGCCTTCCAAAAGCAGCGCTTTATTGAGTGATTCGGGAAAGGAAATAGGAGCTACGTATGTGTAGGTACACTGACAGAGCTGGAATAGGAAGTCGCACTCTGAAAAGATATGGAAAGAGGTACATAAGAGGGAGACTTGCAGAACTGAGGTCGTACTGCTTCACAGCTTGAACGATTTGGATTGTCAACAAGCGAACACGATGGTGGTGATAATATCCCATGTGCTACCATTACTATTGATAATGACGATAATACGGCTCCGATCGCCTCAAGCCATGAGTGACATGCATAGGCGTGGGCAGTAGGTAGGCTGCTGCCTCTTTGACAAGCTTAAGCACCCGGACTTAAGACTGGCATCATCTGCTTTACTCAAGACGCGGCCGCTTCTATCTGCCAAGTTAGAGCTTTCTGGCAAGGTTCTATCACGCCGGCTACGACTATACATGCATGATAGCTTGGCCGTAAAATTCACGCCGAGGCCACACAGGCCATGCCATCAACACAAGCAATTTCCCCAAGTTCCCGCCCGCGCGAGACTGTCCTATGATCCCGCAGCCACCGAAATCATGACATCCTGACGTCGCTTTCAGATAGATAAGGTCTGCGTGCCTGTGGTTCAACGAAGTCACGGCTGACGGAGCTTCGTTGTTCGCCTGGATACCGGGGAAAATGAACGAGGGGAGGGTAACACATCAACCTCCCATGCGAAAGGCCAAGCGCAGTTCCATTCCGAAAAATCGTCCATCGAGCTTGATACGGAGGCTCCATGGTACCAATGGCTAGAGGTGACATTGATGGCAGGCGAGCGGATGTTCTTTTTTGGAGGGGCACTTCTCGCTTTCCAGTACTGCGTTGGACACGGCAAAGGTCAACGACGGTGCAGAGAAAGAACAATGTGACCACATGACATGGCGAACCCTTTATCAAGACTTGCTTAACACGCACAAAGCGATCCCGGTTAAGGATAATATCATGCCTATCCATGTCTCTAGAGTTTCATAAGCAAACTCCTGTTCTTCCGTGGTGGACTTCGAAACCCACCTCGGCCTATCCCCTTTCTCTCGACATACCAGTCCCCAAGCACTGTGAACAGGAAGGCAAGCGTATTGACTATCGGAACAGTCAAGCTCAACTCTGTAAGGAGATATTAGTGTCAAGTGCAGCATCCTGGGGACTGGCTCAATTCAACAACTGTAACAAAAGACGTACCAGCTTGGCCGATGAGGAGGAAAAACCAGACACTCCCCGTGAGGTTTATCAGCAGCGGCACGGCGTATCTCGGGTTTCGCAAAAGATCAGCAACAGCGAAAAAGGCGCCATAAACGCTTCTCTTCACCATGCTAGCCTTCACATCTTCCCGGTCAAGTGAAGGATGAGCTGGCGGGTGGTGGTCCTTGGCCGCGCGACGAATGAAAGGGGTAGTAAACCCCCATGCAATCCCAACAAGCAAGAACCCAGCCACGTAATTGATCACCGCCGGTTGAGATGGTGAGACTGAAGACGGCATATTATAGAAAACGGAAGTGAGTAATAAGAGTCTTGTTATCTCCAGATCTTAACCCTCCGCGCGCGAATAGCGGAATATGGAGCTGCTGTCTTCAAGGACGGTATGATAGTGTCATGGCCACAGGCATGTACCTCGGTACTTTGATACAGAACTGGAAGTGGCTGTGCTATGTATGGGGCGTGCCTCCAGAGACCCAGTAGGTGGATCCCTCAAGCCTCAACCATCTGAAAGAAGAGTCTCAGAGAGTCAGAGCCTCAAGCAAGTTACCCTTCCTCAAGGTGTCAATGTTAAACCTTGGGCATACTGTGACAGAAACTATGTCGGAAACTATGACAGAGACCCTGGCAGCAGCGAAGCTGTGATGTTGGATTCTTGACAATTCAGCGAGAAGAGCAAAACTCGAGGGAGCCCAGGAGTGTCAGCATGTCATGGTTGTAACTAAGATCTCCTAATGATGGTCAATGCTTTGTCCCTCAAGAGTCCAAAAGAGTCCGCATCTGATGATCTGATCATCAAAAGTCCTTGCCTGTCTTATTGATCGGTACACCGGTCTGTGATGCCGCCCAACTGGGGAAATCGCTCCAGCAGCACATCAGGCGTCGAAGCTCACGTAAAGTCTAATCGTTCTGCTTGCTCGGGTAGGTGAAGGTGCGGAAAGGCGTCATCTGTTCTCTGTTCGAATGTGAATTTGAATAGATCATATATGGGCATTTGTTTTCATGGACCGCGATCCAGCCTCATGCGGGGGAAAGCAAAATCGAGCCTATCGCATTTGGTTGTCATATGGGTAGGGCTGAGTTAATTGTTCGATGGCTTTTCTCTGATTTCCCGATGTGAAACTGGCATTTCGAAGCACATCACGATTCACTGCGGATTCAGGTCGATATTTTCTGAGTCAATGATATCATGCTGCCGACGCCTCAGCGCGACGTCCCTTTGTCTTACTTAGGTACCATCCGTCACCATCGGGAGTTTCTCACAACCGTTCCTGGGGAGACGAGACAAGAGCTGCAAACGTGCTTTCCAGATCCCGTCGTTGAATCTGCGGTGTATATAAGTAGGGTGATGATCCCACCTGGAAAAGATTGAATCGGAATCCAGAAATATCACAAAGCTTCAAACCAACAGACCTAACACCAGCAAGCCTCATCAAATCTTCAAGTGTTCAACTTCAAACCATCACCATGCCTTCCGATGCTCAAGTTGCCGGCGGCCACAAGGCCAACCTGAACAACCCCAACACCTCCGAAGAGTCCAAGCAGCACTCACGTGAAGTCCTCGACAACGAGTTTAACGGCGGCGATGGTACGCTATCCCTCCCCAAGCTCGCTCTTTCTCAACAGGGCACCTTCCAAGCCACCTGCGAATGCTTCTGTTGTCGTTGTGCATATTTGGCACACAGAAGTCAGACTATCATAGAGAGATAACTAACAAGCTTCATGCTAGTCCCCTCCGCCTCCGATAACAAGGAGAAGAACCCCGGCAACATCGCCGGCGGTCTCAAGGCTGCCATCAACAACCCGAATGTCTCCGACGAGGCCAAGCAGAGCGCCCAGGAACGTCTTGACAACATGTAATCTGGTCGTCTAACAAGGAGAGAACCTGGTCGACGTGCATCATTGCTGCTGCTGTGGGGATTTGGTCGGAGGGTTAATGGGTCGCATGTACACGTTAAGAGTACTTTGAATGAATAAAGTTCAGGCTTTACCACAAACCAACCACGCTTGACATCTGGTTGCTACCTATGAGATCCCCACAGGCGTGCAGACATGCCGGTAGCATTGCCGTCCGGACTGAAGGTATCCTGAACGAGTATGGCCTGTATTCTAGTATTCTATATTGGACACCAGAGAAG
Source organism: Xylariaceae sp. FL0594 (assembly GCA_022385605.1). Taxonomy (NCBI): domain Eukaryota; kingdom Fungi; phylum Ascomycota; class Sordariomycetes; order Xylariales; family Xylariaceae; species Xylariaceae sp. FL0594. Next base: position 22,181 of record MU280822.1, read on the forward strand.
GGTCCATCGTGCTATGATAGATGTCCGCCTTATCAGCTTGAGGCCGGTGACTGGATGAGCGTGATTACACAACTACATCGACGGGTAGAATTCAATGGGGAAAATCGTGACTGCTACTTCCCCCCCATAGACGGCATAGGCTGCCAAACTGAGCTACCTAGGGTGAGGTAGGCAACATGCAGTCGATATTTTGAGCGGTCGGCGTTCACCGTTCTTTCCAAATTCATGCAATAGCAGAAACATGCATGTCCACGTGGGCACTGTACGCACTGCACTGTACGTACGGAGGGTCAGCTCGGCTGCAAGTGCTGATCCAGTACAATTCGAAGCTGCAAGAGAGAAACCCTTGCCGAGGAGATATGGTAGACAGAGAATTCGTGTTGGCCGTCGTATCATCTTGAGAAAACTTCGAGAGAAGAGGGTATTATGTATGCTGTGCAGCAGTCCACAGTACCGTATATGTACGGTGGAAGATCCAAAACCTTATTAACTTCATGAATTTTATTGGCGTTCCTAGACGCGGGTACAATCTAGATACACCGCCCACTGTAGAACGTCTTCAAGGAACTTTTGGCCGATATTTGGACAATCTCTCACTATCTGTATGTTACTTGCGAATTACAAAATATACAGTCTATTTCGGTACCTAAGGAGAGAGACCGGCACAGATTAAACAGAAGAGGTAATAAAGTACAGCAGTTACCTGTTGTGTCTCCAACTGTCTTACCCAAGGGCATTCCTTGAGAGTGGGTCGACCCTTGTGCATCGCCTCGTGGAACGCGTGTCGCTTTATCCGCTCCGCCGGGCAAGAGAGAGAGGCACCTAGCCTGCCCCTTTCCACAATCGTTACAACCTCCATTTCGGAGGGAATGCCATGCACACTTTCTTAGCTGTTAGGGCATTAGACGTCTGTCAATTGTAAAGTAATCTCTTCTCTCCCGTCCTAGTCTAGTACCTGAATCCTTACAAGTTACAAGGCACATTTAAGCGCGCTGAGTGGCATAGCCCCACTTACGTCAACAGCGGTTGGCCGGTCAGCCGGGATAGAGATCGCAGGGGTGGGCTAAATGGGTCCGGAAGCGTTCTAGCGTGCGGCACTAGAAGCAGTAAGACCAACCACCATCGTTTTCAGGGGATTAGTTTACCAGCCACTCACTGCCCGCCCGCGCTACAGCAGTACCAAGTACAAGTAGGGTATTGACAAGAGCTGCAGCTTTACAACACCTGCGCGTCATGGAAACCACCATTCTTCACATCTCTTCTTCGTCCTCTGTTTGCATCCACCCTTAATCTCCGTTCTATCATTTGTCTGTCTGCTTTTTTTGTTTCAAGCCTATACCCTGGAGTCTTGAACAATCTGCTCCCGTTCCTTCGTTTTCTTCTCTCATTCTCTTGTTCATTTTCTCACCTCTCACCCTTGTCAACCTAGCCACCCCGGGAGTCAACAAACGTCCGGGCTCCTTCCCTGGTGCGGCCGCCCTTGGCAGCCACCGTTGACCAACAAACGTACCACTCATAGACTCGAAGCGGATCGAGCACTCTCATGAAAGACGGATGGGAAGTTGCAATCCGAAAATATGGCGACGAAATTGAGGATGCCCAATCCTCTCAACGGGATGCATACCGCCGGCATCTTTTCTGATATGAGCATTGACGGACCGGAAATCGGTACTCTTGTTCTCATCGTAGACCGAGCAAAGAATCTGCCCAATCGAAAGACAATTGGGAAGCAGGATCCTTATTGTGCCGCCCGGTTAGGAAAAGAGGCAAAGAAGACAACAACGGATATCCGAGGCGGCCAGACACCAAAGTGGCAAGTATTTACCCACCACTCAAGGCTCAGGATGAGCAAATTGCTGATAATTCATCCAACGGCAGGGATCAAGAGCTACGTTTCACCGTTCACGAGTCTCCGGATTACTTCCAGCTCAAGTTGTCCGTCTTCAATGACGATAAGAAGACGGAGCTAATAGGAGAGACATGGATCGACCTGCGTGATATCATTGTCCAAGGTGGAGGACAGAGTGACCAATGGCACACCCTGAACTGCAAAGGGAAATACGCTGGCGAGATCAGAATCGAGACCACGTACTACGACAGCAGACCCAAACTAGAAAAACAAACAGTCAAGGCGAAGCCCATTTCTTCGGTTCCCGAGCCTGAGAGTACGAGGTCCGGTCCAAGGCCACAAGTGAAAAGGCGGCCTTTACCATCAGATCCCGTCACTGGCCAAGCTCCGGCGCCACTCCCTGAACCTGTGAATACACCACCGAGGCCACAGCCAAACCCTGCGAATGGCCTAATTCCCGGCCAATCTCCAGCCCAGCCTATCGAGTATAGTACACCACCGTCGGGTAGACGCCCTCAGCCTGATATCCACTCCAACACTCATAGTCCGGTATACCAGTACGCAACTCCGCCGCCGCATCGGGACTCCCCTCACGGAAGAGGCAGCGAGAAGGAGCTTTCGAGCTATTATGGACCTCCTCATGAGGTGGATCCTTTCCACCAGACCGACCCTGCTCCACCGAGGCCCCAGAAGGTCGAAAACAGGGCACCTTACAATCCGCGGCATAGCAATGCTAGTCAGACTTCCATGCAGCCGCGCCAGTCACTAGAGGGTAGGGAGCGGCCCCCTCCACCGCCCGCTCACAGAGTGAGGAATTCTTTCGGACATTCGCCGGATACAATGCACCGCGGAAGTTACGAGACGGTCCAGCACAAGGCCACCCCACCTATGCGACATGATGTGCTCCGGAACGAGGCACAGCGGTACAGTGTCTCCTCGGCCTCTTCTCCTTCAACGTACCCGGGACGGCCTCAATACAGGCCCTACGAGTCTGCACCCGCTTTACAGAGCACGCCCCAACATCACGATGCTGATAGAGATCTTGCTCTGCAACCAAGGCACTACTCTTACGACTCGGCGTATGACCACCAAGACCACCAGCACCGTCCACTGCAACCTACAGTAGAGGACGTGCCAGAATCATGGACGCCGCCGCAGACCATATCCCGGGGTGGCTTCTCACAATACGAGGAGCAAGAGTTCAGTTCCGGCGGTAGTCCCGCGCCCTTGAATCTCAATAGGCGCGAAATTGCCCAACATGAACATTACAATGGCAGTCAAGCGCAAGTCCAACCGAGCTACGATAACAGCATGGCACTCGAACATCGCAGCTCAAGCGAGCCGCTGTCTCGCGATCCTTATGGAAATGATGGGACCCAGGCGCAATATGTCCCCGTTCAATCAAGGTCTCAGCCACTCTACGACTCGTATACTGAGAATACCTCCTCATCGCCTCAGCCCCCAGCAGACTACTCACAGGCGCTGACACATGTTCCACGGGGGCAACCGTACTATCAGGATAACCGCTATGAGAATCAACCGACATCGGTGGAAAATCAGATGTACATGCCACACGAATACGGCCCCGCTGCGGTTCCGCCAACTCTGGTGCCTGGTATTGACCCAAGTCGAGCAGTTGAGGCAACGGATGGATATCACCAAGGCAGGAAGGAGCGTCGATATACCCAGCCTACCCAGATGGTGGTGCACGCCAGAGGCCGACAGCATAGTGAACCGCCGACACATTACCCCGCCAGTTTTTCACCTCACGCTCAACCGGTCACCGGGAGGGAATATGATGGGGCTTTGGTCGCCTATTCCAATGGTCCTGCAACACCTTCGGCGCCACCAGTGCATTCCGACTACCGCAGGACATCGCCAAATCCAGGTGCTAATCACACCATCAAGCGCAAGTCCGTAAGCCCCGCGCCTCCCCCGTCTGAACCTCGACGATCGTCCATCGTGCCGTTCGGTCCAGATTCGTACGATGCGTTCAACCCGGCTGCCGCTGCTGCTCGAGAGGACCCGAACTCGAGGGATTATACCAACGCAAATGGTAAGATCGTGACACCCGACGGACGAGAGGTAGATCCCTCGGATCACCTACCGATGGACACTTGGGCTCCAGAGCCGGAGCCGAAGAAAGCAAGCCAGGCAGTAGAGGTACGATCACGGCCTGTACCTAGCGGTGCGCAGCCCATGCCTACTTCGGGACGTCGCCCACTCCGAGAGGTCGGGCGGCCGCAGTCCATGGCTATCACACCACCCACGTATCCCGAATACGAACCCCCGACGGCGAGCAGCACGGGGCGCAACCGTCTCCAGAAGAAGAACCATCGCATGTCGGCATTGCCTGCGCCTATCTCGGCCAGCTCCAGTCCGCTCGGCCCAGCTAGTGCACACCAGAGGAACAGCACACCGCCACGAGCTCTCGTCAGGGCCAGCACGTTTGATTACGAGAACCACGGCCCACACTCAGATAACGAATATGCTGTTGCTCGTCTTGGGCACGGAAGCGCTCCCCCAATACCCGCCAAGATTCCGTTGATGAGCGGGGGCGCGGGCCCAGCCCTTGGGCGGCGAAGTAACGAAGAACTGGCGCTCATGGAAGAAATGAGCAGGATCGATATCGGTACCGGGAGGGCTAGACGTCACGCCCGGTATTAGCTTTGACTTCTGCGCCATGGTCTGCGCTACCCTCATGCTGAATGACAGCCGAAGAGAAAAAAAGACGAATGATTGAACGATGGGCATATTTTGAGAGGTAAACACAAGAAGTTGTATGATACGTATGGGTAATGTCTGAACATGTGGGTGGCCTTTGGTAGGAGAAGCGGATACTTGCTGTGACCTATTTCTGAGGCTTTTCCCCATTCTGCCCCTTTTGACTCGGGCGGTATATCGCAAGTTGTCAGGGGTTCTAAGGTTCTTATTTGCTTTTGCACATTGGTTTCCCCAATTACCCCCTTTGGTCAGCCATAAAATGAGATGGATCTGGGGATGACGGTAGACGCATCGCATGCATGTATAGCAGCATGAGAAGGCCACAGTTTGCTTCTTTTCGGTATACGAGCTGTTATCCCGGTTGGGTGGTCTATGGCGAGGATCCTGCCTTGCGGCAAAGAAATATTCTGTATTGCGGAATATAGAGATATACATATACAAAGTAGACATTACGTGCTTTACTTTATTTTCAAGCAAAAGGGGTCAGTAGGTGGTTGCTAACTTGCTTTTTAGACATTGGCGTCTTATGATATTACGTTGTCACATTGTAGGTGTGCCTGAGTGCCTCTTATGTGCTTGCATCTCCGAGTCAGCGGTGAGTTAGGTACTTCTAGATCACAAACTGTCGAAATTCTAGAAGACTGCTTTTGCTTTGACAGTGCAAATCTGGTGTTAATGACTCGGCAGTTGTCTTGATATGTTGACAAAGCAAGATCTAGGCATCTTCGACAGTAAATTGCTTATTGAAAGACACTGTACTTGACCAGAATGTGATTGTGCACTGTGGTATATACTGTCTTGTCTATTTTCTTTAGCATTCCACTCCTTATCAACATGACTTCCGTAACCTAGGTTAATATGTGTGTCCGGATAGCAATTGTATCATGCAGGGTCTTTCTGCCCTTCCTTGATCTGGTGACTAACGGTATTCAGTAGGTCAACTCCTGCTGCCGGTATTCTTTATCCGAGAATCACAGATGCAGATGGGTTTCGAGCTGTAAGGTGAAGCCTTACCTCTGCCAAACGCAGCTACGCACGCGACGGACTTGTTAGATCTTGAACTATATCTTAGTTGCCGGCGATGGTGGAGCTGCCTAGATACCTAAGTACTGTTTTTTTGCCCCGTGAGCTTGATTAGAACGGGGCCTCGTCGAGTTCGAGTCCGACACCCGGGAAAAAAATGTCTTATCTAAAGATTTGCGGCTCCTCGGAGCTGAAGTGCTCCATTATGGCCTTGTCTCTTCGGGTATCCTCATCTCTGTCATCATCGGCGATATCGTTCTTCAATAGCAGAGGCGATGGAGGGGACGGATCATTCCTCCAGCGTGGAGCTGAAGACGATGGCCGTTGCAGCGGCGGCATACGCGGCTTCTGATTCCGGTTCCGAAGCCCATATTGATCATCACTGGGTCAAGAGAGATGTCGAGCGGGAGCGAGCTCGAGATCGGGAGGCCGGTATCCCTCCCCGCGAACTGGGCGTCTGCTGGAACGGCCTCACGGTGAAGGCTATCGCGGCAGAGGCGGCCATCACAGAGAACGCCATCTCCCAATTCAACATCCCCCGCATACTGAAGGAAAAGCGTCGCAAGCCGCCTCTGACCACCATTCTCGACAACAGCCATGGATGTGTCAAGCCGGGAGAGATGCTCCTGGTGCTCGGAAAACCCGGCAGCGGCTGTACGACGCTGTTGAACGTGCTCTCGAACAAGCGTCGCGGTTATCAGTCTGTCGAGGGCACACTCCACTATGGCTCGATGGATCACAAGGAAGCCGAGCAGTATCGGGGCCAGATCGTCATGAACACGGAAGAGGAGCTCTTCTTCCCCACCTTGACGGTGGGCGAGACGATCGATTTTGCGACACGCCTCAAGGTCCCTTTCAAGGTCCCCGAGGGGCTGAGCGACAAGGAGACACTGCGGAAGGAGACTCGAGATTTCCTTCTGAAATCGATGGGTATCGAACATACCGACTCGACCAAGGTCGGCAATGAGTTTGTACGGGGCGTTTCCGGTGGTGAAAGGAAACGCGTGTCGATTATCGAGTGTCTGGCCACTCGCGCCTCTGTCTACATGTGGGACAATTCGACCAGAGGTCTTGATGCTTCTACGTAAGATGATATTCCCCTTCCTCGCCCCCCTTCTCCATCACTTTAAGTCGTCTACTAATATATCCTGTTGTTATCCATCAGCGCACTTGAATGGTGCAAGGCAATCCGAGCCATGACTGACGTGCTTGGGTTGGCCACTGTCGTGACGCTGTATCAAGCAGGCAATGGCATATACGACCTGTTTGACAAAGTCCTGCTCCTGGATGGTGGACAGCAGGTGTTCTACGGACCACTCAAGGAGGCCAAACCGTATATGGAAAGCCTTGGTTTTGTTTGTCGGGAGGGTAACAACATTGCCGACTATCTGACCGGTACCCTCGTCGCCACCGAAAGGCTGATCAAGCCAGGGTATGAGAGGACGTTTCCCCGGAATGCCCATGCGATGCGGGCAGAGTACGAGAGCACCGAGATATACCAACGCATGATTTCCGAGTACGACTATCCTACAACGGACGAAGCCAGACAGAAGACTCTTGAGTTCCAGAACAGCGTTGCCATGGAGAGATATTCGAAGAACAGCCCCTTTACGGTGAGCTTCGTCGAACAAGTCAAGGCCTGCGTCGTCCGACAGTACCAAATCATCTGGGGCGACATCCCAACCCTCTTGATCAAGCAGTTCGTCACCATTTTCCAGGCTCTGATCTCTGGCTCGCTCTACTACGCCCAGCCCGGACCCATCAACTCGTCCATGCTCTTCGCGCGGTCTGGCGCGTTGTTCTTCTCGCTTCTGCACAACTCCCTGATGTCCATGTCCGAGGTCACCGATTCCTTTTACGGCCGCCCCATCCTGATCAAGCACAAGGACTTTGCCTTCTTCCATCCGGCCGCTTTCTGTCTGGCGCAGATAGCCGCGGACCTGCCCATCATCCTGGTACAGATCACCGTGTTCGCTCTTCCGCAGTACTTCATGGCCGGCCTGACCATGGCCGCTAGCCAGTTCTTAACGTACTGGATTATCCTGTTCGCCATCACGATGACCATGACGGCCTTCTTCAGAGCAATCGGAGCAGCCTTCTCCACCTTCGATGCGGCCAGCAAGATCTCGGGTTTTATGATCTCGGCCCTGATTGTGTTCACTGGTTACATGATCCCGAGAGTCAAGATGAACGCCTGGACCGGCTGGATCTACTGGATCAACCCCTTAGCTTACGGTTTCGATGCCCTCCTGTCCAACGAGTTCCACGGGAAGATCATCTCCTGTGTAGGACCCAACCTCGTCCCAAACGGTCCAGGCTACAACGATCCGAGTCACCAGTCGTGCGCTGGCGTTTTCGGCGGAATTCCGGGCCAGGTCATTGTCCATGGCGACAACTACCTTGCCGCGCTCGAATATCATTACCTCCACATGTGGCGGAACTTCGGGATCATGTGGGGTTTCTGGGCCCTGTTCGTCGCCATCACCGTCGTCTTCACCTCACGGTGGCGTGCGGCCTCTGAGAGCGGGCCGTCGGTTCTGATCCCTCGCGAAAAGTCCAAGATGGTCCTAGCGTCGCCCAGAGACGAGGAGTCGTTGGTTGATCTCGGAAGTGGCAGCGGTGGCGAGACAGCTGTTGAGCCTGACCAGAAAGCCTCTGCCGGCGACCACAAGCTACTTGCTCGGAACACCAGCGTCTTTACTTGGAAGAATCTCACGTATACGGTCAAGACGCCAAATGGAGAACGCGTACTGCTGGACAACGTCTATGGTTGGGTCAGACCTGGCATGCTGGGAGCGCTGATGGGAAGCTCTGGAGCGGGAAAGACCACTCTTCTCGACGTGTTGGCGCAGAGGAAGACCGAAGGTACCATCCGGGGCTCTGTCCTTGTCGATGGCCGCCCTCTGCCGGTTTCATTCCAGCGCTCGGCCGGCTACTGTGAGCAGCTCGATGTGCACGAGCCATTCGCGACGGTCCGAGAAGCGCTCGAGTTCTCAGCCATCTTGAGACAGAGCAGGGGCACACCGCGCGAAGAAAAGCTGCAATACGTCGATACGATCATCGACTTGTTGGAGCTTCAGGACTTGGCCAATACCCTGGTTGGCGGTCTGAGCATCGAGCAGCGCAAGAGAGTGACGATCGGCGTCGAGCTCGTATCCAAGCCTAGCATCTTGATCTTCCTTGACGAGCCGACGTCCGGACTTGATGGACAATCTGCCTGTATGTGACCCCCCCACTAGCTTTCCATGATAAAATACGATTGCTGACCTCAGTCGCCTGACAGACAACACGATGCGCTTTCTCAGGAGACTCGCCGACTCGGGCCAGGCCGTGCTGGTGACGATCCATCAACCATCAGCCGCCATCTTCCAGCATTTCGACACCCTCCTTCTCTTATGCAAGGGCGGCAAGATGGCCTATTTCGGAAACATCGGCGACGAAGCCAGCACAATCAAGGCCTACTTCTCCAGATACGGCTATCCGTGCCCACCCATGGGCAATCCTGCCGAACACATCATCGACGTCGTATCGGGCAGTCTCGGGAAAGCCGAAGACTGGCACAAGGTCTGGCTCTCGAGCCCGGAACACGGCGCGATGGAGAAGGAACTCGACGACTTGATCGCCGACGTGGCTTCCAAGCCCTCTTCCTCCTCTTCGACCACTACCTCAGACGACGACGACGGCCACGAGTTCGCCACGCCGCTCTCCGAACAGCTCGTCGTCGTGGCGAGGCGCGCCTTCGTCGCGCTGTACCGCAACACCGACTACGTCAACAACAAGTACGCGCTGCACATAACCCTCGCCCTCTTCAACGGCTTCTCCTTCTGGATGCTCGGCGAGTCGGTCAGCGACCTGCAGCTCTCTCTCTTCACCATCTTCCAGTTCATCTTCGTCGCGCCGGGCGTCATCGCGCAGCTGCAGCCCCTGTTCATCTCGCGGCGCGACATCTTCGAGGCGCGCGAGCGCAAGGCCAAGATGTACTCGTGGGTCGCCTTCGTCTTCGGGCTCGTCGCGTCCGAGATCCCCTACCTGGTCGTGTGCGCGGTGCTGTACTACGCATGCTGGTACTTTAGCACGGGCCTCTTTCACACTTCCCCCCCGAAAGGTTCTAGTTCAGGCAGTAATGTAGGAGGCGTCCTGGTCGTGATGCTCGCATACGAATGCATCTACACGGGCATCGGTCAGGGCATCGCCGCCTTCGCGCCCAATGCCCTCTTCGCCTCGCTCGTCAACCCGCTCGTCATCGGCCTCCTCGTGTCCTTCTGCGGCGCCCTCGTCCCTTACGCCCAGATCGCGGCCTTCTGGCGCCACTGGTTCTACCACCTCGACCCGTTCCGCTACCTCATGGGCGCCCTCCTGACCTTCACCCTCTGGGGCAGGGAGGTCGGGTGCGCCGAGGGGGAGTACGCGCGCTTCGATCCCCCACCAGGGGGTATGACGTGTGGCGAATACCTGTCTACATATCTACAAAAGGGTGGCATGGGCGCTAATAGCGCACGTCTGACGAACCCCGACGCGACCCAAGCGTGCAGAGTGTGCCAGTACCGGGACGGCTCCGACTACCTCCGCTCGCTCCACATCAACGAGTACAGCTGGCGCGACGCCGGCATCGTCGTCGTCTTCGCCGTCTCCTCGTACCTGGCCGTCTTCTTGCTGATGAAGCTCCGGACCAAGGCGACGAAGAAGGCTGAGTGAGTAGGTGAGTAAATACCTACCTAAGGTTAGTTACTTTACTTTACTTTACTTAGGTAGTTAGACTAGACTAGACTAGATAGTGGTCGAGAGAGCTCAGATGAATGAGACTCCAGTGTTCGGAGAGATCACATGGGATCAATTCGTGGTATATGTGCATTGGTACACCCACTACAAGTTCTGCTCTCAGGACCACTGGGCATATTCCAAGACAAGGTTCCAAGCTGAGTACGATCCTGATAACCTACCTCACTTACTCCAGTGGGTTGTGTTGATGCCATACTGCTTGAGAATTGCAGAAGAATGCGGAGTCCCTGTGTTTCCACACCTGGGTTTGGGCTCTATTACTCGAACCACCCTCGATCAGAATCGTGCACACACTCCGATGTTGCAGGGCGAGCCGAGAATTCTTCTGAACTTGTCAGATGAGAGGTTTAGGAAAAACCGGGCTAGGGGCTCAACTCCTCTCTCTCTGTTTGCCTAGTCTACATATGCTTTTCATTTTTCTCTTGCCCACCAATCAGTTCTGTATATATGTAAAGGGGGAGAGTTGCCCTGTGTGAAAATTAATCTAATTAAATTAATGACCTTTACTACCTGCGGCTATCTTCCGGTTAGACGCGTAATCAGTTATTCAATGTAAAACGCTTGTTTATCTCAAGATCTTTTATGCACCACCTTTTATCGAGGTTAATAGGTAAATAAACACAGTAGTCCTTCTTTTCCACTTTATTATATCTCCAACGCCTACCAACCCCTTTAAGGTCTATGTATCTACCATTTCAATTCCAATCAGTTCTTGCCTCTTATACTACCTTATATTAGCACTAACAACACCAATAATACTGGCTAATACCGCCGCTATCTGTGGTTTATAGCTACCTTATGTTTATTACTACCTGATCTACACGCCTATTCCAATACGATATTTAGACAAAACATATAAGCGAGTGTAAAAGAGGACATAGAGACAGACATCTCCAATATAGCAAATGAGCCTCATTACCTTCAGTGGGGTGTGACACCGTATTGCTGATATAGGACGGAGACCGTGGTCCAATATATAAGAAGTACATATAGAACGGGACAGTGGGAAGAAATAAGTAATTATTTGTATAAGGCTACCCTACCTGGTAGCCGCCAGGCTACAGCGATCACAAGGAAATCAACCACGCCTGCTCCCAAGGCTCCAACCAGTGCTCCTGGGGTGTAGGACAATTGGAATATATGTGGCCTTCCTCGCCACATTTGAAACAAGCCCGGATTCTAGGACCAATGGGCTTCGACCCGTTGATCAGCGGATGCTTGGAGTGCTCCCGCGGAGGCAAATCTTGCCCTTCCTTGTTTCTCCAGCTGTCACTGGACTCAGAATTGGTCGGATTTGTGTATTTGGCTGAGCCAGTAGAAGGAAGCCCAACGCGTAGGTGCAAATATAAGCTCCATGATGATGAAAAGAAGCCTAAGCCAGGCTAGAAGCCTCTACCATGCATCACTCCCCCTTTCTAACTAAACGTCTGGGTCCTAGACCTACTCGGCCACATACCACTAGCGTGTCGATCTCGCCCTTGTTAGAAGCCGTTTTTGACAGGTTTTGGAGTGTCTTGAACTCTCTTCCTTTATTACCACTTGGGATAGTGCTACGGGAGGTTCAGAAGGCACCTATGTTTAGGCTTTTGTGTCGGAGAAAAGTCTTCTAATTTCCGCCCACTAGGCCCGTTTTGAAAAGCTACTGTCGAGGCTAATCCCTCGTCGTATCAAGTAAAGAAGTCCTGAGACACAGGCAGCGGACAGATGCCCAAGCGCCCGTAGGCGACAAAGATGCACCGGATCCCGCCCTACAGGAATCTCTGCTACCGGGGGCCTGACAGGTGTCTGTGGCCTGGCTCGGATCCTGAACGGCCTTGTCTCTCAAGTCTCTAGTTCTTAGACTTGTGTTCGAATCTCCTTCGGCTGGGCTGGATGGTATCTATAGAAAAGACCGCGGTTCATGAACTTTGACATCCTACATTGGATGTTAGTAATATGTTTGTCAAGTATATTGGGCAGGAGGCATGGTAGGCAAGTAAATACTTACAACGAGCATTCGGTACTGATGGGCCCGCATCGGAAGAAAGGAGTAGCTGTCGAAAGGCGCCCCCAGCTAATCCCAGACGAGAGGGGCCACGTAGGGCCTCTCGCTCTCCCACTAGATAGAAGGGCTACTGGTTTTAAGTAGAAAAGGCCCCGAGCCAGAATTATTGAACACAACGCATGATTTCTGCTTAATCTTGATGATATGCAACTAGATAGTGGCTTATAGTAGCTGGATAAGCTATTAAAGAGTGTGTGCGTAAAGCTATACTGTGGTGAGAATTGTGGTGAGAACTGTTGTTGGAACTGCTGCTGCAAAACCTGTGCCTGTGACCGGGGGGTGTGCATGCTGGGCCGGCGAATGCTGGCCTGGGCGACTTGGGGCTGTTTGGGCTCGCTTCTCTAAGGTTAGGTCGCTCGGAACTGTTTTCTCTCGGCCGCGTGTGTTGTTGCAGACTTTGTAAAAAGAAGACGGTAGTTATTCCATTATTATCAAAACGAGTCCTGATCTGTATGGTAGAGAACAGTACAAGGTGGGATCGAGAACTGCAAGCTCTCACCACTTGTTATAGAACAGGTGAAATGACTTAATGGTGCAGAAGAAGTAAAGTAATGGAGAATGAAGTTTCTGAACCAGGTCTGCTCTCTGGAGAAAAGGCATTAACCTAAGTATGTATCTAACCTTACATAGCTCCTGCCAAAAAGCATTTACTTACCTACCTACCTACTTCACAAAGGAATGAGAAATCTGCCAAACGCCCCATGCTCCTTTCCTCAGACCGCTCCCATGACCGGTGAACACACCTGCCAGATTTCAAGCCACAGGCAGTATAGAACAGATGGAAGGCATGCCTATCAATCCACTGCTCGTTGCCCACTTAATTAAGAAGGAGTGAGCAAGTACATGTATGCATTTATATACAGAAAATGAGTTGGCCTAGAAGGCGCTGCCAACTTATAGAATACATGCAGTGACTCACTTGCTCATCCATTCACCTTATGTACCCACAAGACTTAAACTCTGACTCACAAGTCCAAGTGAAAACAAAGTATATAAAGCAACACACCTCCCTCCATCTCTCACCCTTCCTTTCTTCCTTTCCTTACCTCGCATACTCGGCGTCTTTCAGAACGCGCAGTATCATCCTGGCTGGTGGTGCTCCGTCTGAGACCCTGTGATTCTGAGGTATCTGTGATCTCTATTGACCCCTCTACATAAGTGACTCCCCTGGACAGGCCGGGATATCTTTCCATTGAAGTTGTTCGCTCGAAAACTGCCGATTTGCAGAGTAGGCGGGACTATCAGTGGAAAGGCGTCGACCTCGTTCGAAATGAGATACGAAAGAAGAAAAGGAATACGGTGCTTTAACTGTGGAGAGAACCATAGAGCCCCAGATTGCCCCTACGAAAGTCGGTGCTTTGGAGATCGGAAGAAAGTTCGCGAGGCCATCGCCATGGGACAACCGTTGCCGGAGGGATTGGGTCCTTTGGTGAAGAGAGTGCAAAACCTACCACAACCCACCATTTCTTCCCAATTCTCCCACTTTCATCCACCTTTTTACCTACCCAATCTGCACCAAGTGATCTGCCCTTCAACGCTCAACTCTCCCAATCTTCCGCATTCAATTGTGACTACCTAACTTCACGGCGCGCGTCGGAAATGCTCACAGATGGAGGACGGAGATCCCGGGCCCTTCACGACCGAGACCTGAGCGTCGGGCTCAGCTCACCACCGAACCGTTGCCCAATCGAGAGTCCTCCCCGCTAATCATTTCAAGACGAGCCCAGCTGGTGGCGTCAACTGGGAGATACACACGGCCGAAGTCCCCCTCCCGAACCTCCTAAACTTTCGCAACTACCTCCTCGAGCCCCATCGGAATCGAGCCTCATTGGAATCATCAGTCAATTTTGACAATTTCGTAGTCTCTAATTCAGAAATCGTCCACACAATGGCTGGGCAGCCTTTTCGCAGGCTGTCTGAGTCTGGCCTCAACGAGCAGGTGTGGGATTAAGCTGCATACCAGGAAATTCACATTGAAAATGTTCAAGAACGCCTTGTCCACACGTCACTACCCGCGGGTCTATCGATTGATGCTATATTGCATATTACACAAGGAATAGAAATACCCATCACCACATTATATAGAGGTCAATATAGACGAAATAAGCAAGCGAATAAGCACGATATAGAGTAGCTGATAAACATAATATAAGGCAAGAATTAAGCTTAGTTCTTTAGCAGCTTTTGGTGTATAGCAAGGGAATTCTATTATTATAAAAAGACAGCTACTTGCCTGCCTGCCTTTTCTCTTAACTCTAGCTCTCGAGCCAGTCTGAACCTGTAGCCGAGCCTGATTGGGTTTGACATCACCTGTCTAACCTAAGACTCGACTACCCTTCAGCAGTTGCTTGTCCGCCTGAGGAACAAATATAGAAGCAGCACATGCAACAGTGGAAACTGCACGTATGCGTGCTTGGTAAACCGTTGGCAGAAGTTGTTGAGAAGGAAGAGTCAGAGTCTCCAACAATCCCATACTATCTAGTAGAACAGTTCATCAATTGGCTTATTACTTGGTCGTCAATAATGCAAATTGTCTAAGTACATACGGTAGCTAGCTATGTACGAAACTTGGCTCTACGATGTCCCCTTCTTGGCCTCAGTCTTGGCTTCGAAAACCTGCGTCAGCTCTGTTGGCAAAGTATCTCTTCGAGATAATTTCCTCCTGCGAAGCCTGGCAGTACCGGTACAATCAAGAGTGATGTCGAAAAGCGCCATCTTGTCTTTTTCGAAATGGGCAAATGCTGTAAGCATGCCCAGTGTGTTGATACTGTTGTTTGGTAGCAGGGGTTAGGTTAGCAGGTCGCCTTAGGTAGTTAGGTGGTGATTTTATACTTTTAGAATTGCAAGAGAACTTTAGGGAATGCAACATTCTCAGTTGATTGTGATAATGGTTTGAATAATGTCTGTAATAATGATTATAATATGACTACACCTTTAGGATACACTGGTCTATAAAGTCCCTCTCCAGCCAGCCAGGAAGCAAGACATTTCACCACGTCCACCAAGAACCTGCCTGATCAAACAGCAAATACATGGCGATCGGGCCAAGGCAGATAACTAACTTAGGCTCATCGCCAGTCGACATGCACATAGCGCAAGGACCGCAGTCGAACCGTTGGCAGAGTGTTCTATGCTCAGAAGGGAAGATATTCAAACTCGCACCTTACCCGGTTGGGATTTTATACTGATAGAAGGGCCTTTGACCTGTACGTTGAAGAAATCTTGTTAAATTGGCATCTAGAATACTATGCACACCCAAGAATCCGAATAAGCGCTCTATCCAAGCCAGACACCCATCTCTCAACATTTTATAAACATAACTTTCCATGCATTCCCCTCCCCCCTCATCATCCGTTTCAATCCAACGCATAGCACTTCTCCACGTTCTGGGCATCGTTGCCCCACCAGTGAGGCATGGTGATGACCTTGCCGCTGCCAAAGAAGAGGAAGATGAGGAGCAGGTTGAGGTTGAATCCGGCGTCGAAGGCGGCCGCCAGGATGAAGTTGTACCGGGCCCAGAGCTGGTACCGGTGGCGGTAGGCCCAGTACATGACGACATAGCCGCCGATGAAGCGCGAGAGGTAGCCCGTCGACACGTTGCCGAAGAAGATGGACGCGCCGCTGCAGAAGATGGTCGTGTTCCAGAGGTGGAACTTGGCCCGCGGGAACAGCCGGTGCAGCAGATATATGAGTGCCGGCACGCCCGCGCCGAAGAGGAAGGCGTACGGAATCGGCTTCCACTGCTGCTGCTGGAAGAGCTTCGTAGGCCCCTGTAGAACACAGAAAAGAGAGTGGTTAGTTCGTTGACTGATGGAGGAAGAAGAAAGGGAAGAAAAATCACAAGATTCAGCGTGGAACTCACAATCAAGACATATTGTACACCGGCAGTGAGGGAGCCAGCCAGCGATTGGCCGGTCCAGATATGGGCAGGGTCGACCACATCGCCAGTCAAGTAGTCACGCTTGGTGTTTAGCACCCAGCGCATGGCGCCGTAGTTGATGGGAACGCCGAGCGTGATGCCGAAGACTTGCGAGAAGAAGACGGTGCGTTGCGGCACGTGCATGTAGTGGCCGATCTTCTGGTCCTGCAACTGATATTGGGCTCTGTACCAAGCGTCACCTGCTATGGAACCGTACACCTGCGGAGGAATGTCAGTCATATCTCTCAGTCATTCTCCTCGTGCGACCAATGCATAGATAGCACTTAATGGGAAATTGGGAACCTACGCTCGCGCCAATGGGGTTCCTGTGATGGTTGAGGTTCTGAACCATGGTGCCGTATAAAAGCTCGTTGAAAGTGCCGATGGGTAGTTGGAAGTTACTGATGGCATACAACCATCCCAAGGGGATGACGACTAAAGCTCCCGTCCCCAGCGCCACGAAGAAGGCCCACCAAGGGATAAACAGGCGGTCCAGGCCGACGATGGTGATGATGGATGTGAACGCGGCAAGGAAGAGAGCGATGTACCACCACAGCGGCACCTCCTTGTAGGACCGCATGATCACATTCAACCGGTCGGTGTACTGATGGTTGATGCCCTCGCCGGGCTGGTCCCTCCGCGCACGGAACTTCTTCCAGGCCGCCTTGATTTTCGGGGCGCCGAAGAAGGCGATCCAGCTGTAAGCCGAGACGTACGAGGCATAGTCGAAGAAGATGGTCCAGAGGTTATGGACGCCCAGGTAGATCGGCCCGTACTCCTCGTAGGCAGTCTGGTTGAGCGTACTTTGGGGCGTGACCAGATCACTGACTGGATACCTATGCCCGTCCGCTGTACAGGCTCGGTTTGACATCAGGCAGTGGCTGTAGCCGCCCAGACCGCCATACTTGGCAGCCGGGAGGAGAATCCAGGCGCTCAGAACGAAGGACGCAAAGAGCACCACCTGCGACCACCAGGGACTCAAGAATAGGGGGACGCCGGCGTTGTAGTTGGAGATGTTGGCCCAGTCGAAGCTCAGATTCAAGAAGCCCATGCCGCCGAGGCCCGAGCCGATAAAGTTGGCGACCGGGTTGTGCGGTGCCACCCAGCACAGGAAGGCGAGAGAGCTGACAAAGGGGAAGACGTACTCGGGCAGGAACTGCCAGAGCGTGACGCCCAACAGCACGAACCAGAACACCTTGAACTGCTTACGCGCTGCTGGCGTCGGGTTCTTGTTCTGCTTGTGTTGCGTTTCGAACAGCGCCGTCTGGCACAGGGCCTGCCACCACTGGTAACTGGGCTCGTACAGGAGGAACTGCCGTGCTATGGCAGCGAACGCATAGCCAATGGCATCGATCGACCACATGAAGAATATGGCCGCAGCTGGGTGAAGGCGCTGGTTGAAGTAGAGCTCGCCGACAGCGATCGGCGTCGTAGCCAGGTTGCTGGTGGCGCCCGAAGTGGCAGTCAGCGTGACCAGTACATGCTCCTTGACGGACCAAGGGCCCGGGTTCATGTTGAAGAACCACGTCGTCCCGGGAATGCCGACCTTGCGATCGGGCAGGACGCGGGCAAGCCACATGCCGACGTAGTTGGACGCGATCTGGACGAAGAAGACGGAGTAGGGCGCATACGTGGTGCGGAACGTGTTGATCTGCGACAGGAAGGCCCCGGGCACGACGAAGACGATGGAGAGCAGGAAGTATCTGAAGGTGAGGGTCGGCAGGCTCGTGTCGTCATGGAGACTGACCACGCGCCGGACCTCGGGCGGGATCTGGCTGATCTCGGGGTCATTCTCATTTTCGAGATCGGCATCGACTTCGACCTCGGTTTCGAAGGGGAACTTCTCTGTCGTGGCGTCCCGCGGTTTCCTCGATGCAGTTTGAGGACGCTCTTGCACGCTGGGAGGCTCCGCCGTCGGCTGAGCGCCGGTCGACTTGGCCTCTACGCCATCTGAGAAGCTTGGCACACTAGTGCCGGCAGACATCTTTGATGACCAAGCGTTTGCCCTCAAACCTTCTCTTGACCAGATTGTGACCAGATTGTGAATATATCTCGCTAACCTAAATCAACTTCATTCGACAAAAACACAGAGACGGAGAGAGCATGATAAGACGTCTCCCAGGTGGGCGGCGTTGCATTTTGTCCCTCTCCGTGTCCACAGTCCAGGACACACCAGATTTTTTTGCCATCGTGCATGATGGTAAAAGTTAGCCATATCGCGCCATCGCCCCTACCAAGGCAAAATAGATTGATATTATGAAAAAAAAATTCAACAGCCAACAAGCAGTAAAAATGGTCTCATTGCATTTGCGGGGTGAAAAGTCTGGGTTTCATTGGTCTGGCGAGTGGTCTCTGGGCCTCGCCTGCCGTATGTAATGTTACATGGGTGCTCCTTCTAGAAAGACTTCTTCCGATCAGACCAAACCGCCTACCTATCTCGTGATAGCCTGCTTTTAATTAGCCCACCAGCTTGTCTCCATATGAGCGATGGGGTTCGACAGCGATGTATCTAATCGAGTGAATTCTTGCGATGGTCGTTATCGCTGTGAGTTACACGAAAAATTTGAAGCCAGTAGAGACACTCCCAGTTGTCTCCAGGTGTATAATCGATGGAGTTGGGGAGATTCGAGAAGAGCTCGATCTCGGGGAGTCAAGGGGACGTTACAAGGGCCAAAAGGGACAAAACTACGCCTCTGTATTCAGAAGCTCGTGCGCTTGCGAGCATATTAATGCCAAGACTGAGTAATCCTCACTCAAGGTCTGTAGATATACTTGTAGACAGCCATTCCAGGTGACAAGAATCTGTCCCAGAAAAGTTGTCCGGGAGCCTCCTCCACTCTTCACTGGCCCTACGTCGCCAGGGAAGTGCAAAGGGCTGTAATTGAGTCTGAGGCTGCTGGGATTTGTCAGTTGCCCTACCCCCGGTCACATGCGTGTGGTAACAGACGTGTTGCAGATCGAGCTTTTCAAGCTGCCTACTTTCGCACATTCGCCTATAAGATGACCTCAGCTCGTATTATTGCGTCTTTAAAGGTCGTGGACTGTTGAGGAGCTGCGCATAAAACTGTATGTAACTTAAACAAGTGCTTTTTGGATGCGTTCGGATTTTGAAGGGGTTGAGATGCTTGTAAATTTGAGTTGTAGCGGACTTGAAGGTCACACCACCATAGTGAGTTGGGGCTTCATTGGGTTTCAAGAACTAGATAGCGATGAGGCCCTGATGGGAGTATTGTAGCATAAGAATACGATTTGAAAGCTACCGTCACATCCCGGCATTTCGGATGTGGATGTGTAAGGCTTGCGGGAGCAGTGCTCAGTTTGGCTCATCAGTATGAGAACTCTCTGGAAGGGGGCTCTCGGTATATTCGTCCGATGCTTGCGCCGGATCCCGGCTGTACGCGCGAGGAAAGAAACAAGGCGAGCAAAGCTGGTGCTGAGTTGTGGTGTCAGCTTTACGGGCAAGACAATCAATTTGCTTGTCCCCAAGTAGCGTATTAGCGAGGATTCCAAGCGAGGTCGTGGCACATTGTGTCCTATCTGGCTTTGGTTGAATGACCAGACACGATGATGAGCTGTTCCAAGTCTGAAGTTGTCACCACCAACCACTGAATTTCCCTTTCTTTTCTAAAGCCGTCCCTGACCATATGCTCAAACTCTTGTAGAAGGCACAACATCCAGTCTGTATTTATATATGAAGTGAGAATGGAAACATGGAAATTCGCTACATGCCACTGCTCACCAATACATGCATGCAAAGTGATGATGAGACTGCTCCCCGGCTATCTCGGGAGCATGAGGCCTGGATTTACGCCATGTCTCAACCCGTCATCCGTTCCCCACCCCCACCCCGCGATTGCCAAGTGACGAAGCAGGCGTCAGCGAGTCTGCGACAAGAAGCTTGCCGTGAAGTGCCATTTGCCAAGGTGAATGAATATCGCTATGCAAGCTGTGTATGGTTAGTTAGTATCTCTCTTTCTTTTTTTGGCACCCAAGGATGATGGATATGGATTCGGTCACAGAATGTCACCAGCGGCTGCTTGCACCCATGTAGCAACACGAAAGGCATGCATACTGCGAGAAATAGTTTGCTTAACCTGCCGTGTCCGTATCTAAACTGGGCACCGCGTCAGAGAACCGCAAGTGTTCTGTGAGAGAAGTGCAATAATATATGACGCGCGGTGTGGGCGAGATCTTGATTTCAAGTAGTTACCCACATACCAAGGGTGGCTTGTGTTGTCCACTGCCTAGCGGACCGAGATAGGTGCTAAGATTAACCTAATCTATGTACGCTGTGAATCCCCGATCCATCAGCCAAGCCAGGTGCATCATCCCTTCTCTACACCTCTCCTGGTCGCCAGCCTCCATCGAAGTATTAACGAAGCACTATTGAGATATTCTAAGTTTCTATTATGTATTGGGGGAAGATCAATTTATGACTGTTTGTACCAGATGAGCAGACTACCAGTACAACAAACTAGGTTACTAAAAGTAGAGGCGGTTGGTCCGAGAAGAGCCCCATAATATTACGAGATAGTCATCTTCTCAAGTGGCTTTGGCGGTAAGGTATCCGCTTCTATTTATGCATCAACATGTACTGCTGTAGGCATTCAACACGTTAAGGTTACTGTGCTGAAAGTGATCTCAGGTAACACTGCCTCGTCCAAAGCTTCATCGTTGGTTACCACTTCGGCCTTCAGGTTATTTCCGTATCGAACTGACACGCTCCCCTTCTTGTCAGACATAACCAGAGATATCTCCCATCTCCTAGGTTAGAAGTGATACGAACTGCTCATCATAAAGATCTCTCTGCGAGCCCCTTTTCTCTTCTTGGGTACAACCCCTCAAAAAATATGATTTTTCCTTCCTGGACCCTGGCTTAGACTAGCTCCGTTACCTAGGTAGACTCGACCACCCCCCTTATGATTGATAACTTGGTCCTCTCCTTCATCTTGCTCTTGCCGTCCCAGACCCTTATGCCCCGCGATTTCTGCCAGATGGCCTCAATATCTCTTTAGTAGAATCTATTTGGTCCACAGCAAACATAGCTCGCATTTGGTCATTGCCTAGGTGAGGACGGTCTTGTCCTTAGCTCGCCCCTTGGTTGAATCTATTAGCAGAGAGAGATCCAGACATCATCAGCTCCCGTCTTCTTGCCCTGACATCATCGACAGATCTATTGGCTTTTGGCAGCTGAGACTGAAACGAGCTCAAGACCATTGTCACAGGGTTACAGGCTTACAGCAGGCTGGCTGGCCGCCACAACCCGACCTACCAGGGACCTCATTGCGTCACCCCTCCCTTCCTGCCTCAGTGCCTCCCGCCCTAGCCAGCCTCTGCCCATTTAGCAGTTTTAGCTGGCATTGTTTAGTCTTTCATCGTTTCCCCGCAGCATACAGCATATATTCACTATGGTCCGCATCATCCCCTCGAGGCTTAAATCCTCAAATTCTCTTGTTTCCAACAACAGCCGCGGCACAAGTCCCTTGCGTCCAACGAAAGGAGAGTCCATTAACGGGAAAGACATGGGGTTGGTTCTAAAGATCGTCGTCATTCGGGTAAGCAACTATTCTCTCCGTCACACTCTCTCTGTGTGGGAAAGTTGATGTGCATGAAATACTAATCGGCTGTGCTTTTGTTAGGCGCGAAACCTTGCCGCCAAGGATCGCGGGGGCACCTCTGATCCTGTAAGTCGCTACTGTCCAAACGTCCCTTTCGCAACCATCTCGCCCACCGTCCAGCGCTAACGTCTCCGCCCACCTAGTACCTCCAATTAACCTGCGGCGAAACAAAGTTCACGACCCATTGCGTACAAAAGACGCTGAACCCGGAATGGAACGTTATCTGCACCATCCCCATCACTGGAGTCGACAACCTGCTCCTCGAGTGCCATTGCTGGGATAAGGATCGGTTCAGCAAGGACTACCTCGGCGAGTTCGATCTAGCGCTGGAGGAGATCTTCGCCAACGATCGGACGGAGCAAGAACCGCGGTGGTATGCTCTGAAGAACAAGAAGAAGGATAAAAAATCAAACTTTGTGTCTGGGGAGGTGCTACTCCAGTGCACATTGTTCGACTCGAGTAATAAGGAAGCCTCGGACGCTGAGATACTGGAAAAGCTGCGCGTTCTTGCTTCTTCTCTTGGTGATAGCACATCGAAGAGCCCTACACCTACGTCCTCTCAGATCCTCGAACCCATCTCGGCGGCTAAGCCTGAGTCGCAATCGCCCTCGCTTAATCGAAACGTCACAGACAATTCCCAAGATGACGATGACGATGACGAGCTACTTGACGATGACGAGACTCCAGAAGAGGAGGACCCGAGCAAACCAGAAGCGATCGAGAAAAGGAAAAGGCGGCTCCGGATCAGAGGCTTGAAGCGAAAGAAGAGACAGAACCCTTACGAATTCTCCAATGGTGGCAGTGATGTAGTCGGGCTGATTTTCCTCGAGATATGTCACATCACCGACCTACCACCAGAGTCCAACTTCACCAAGACCGGTTTCGACATGGATCCCTTTGTTGTTGCTTCTCTCGGCAAGAAAACCTACCGGACACGAGTGATCCGCCACAACCTAAATCCCGTATTCAACGAGAAGATGCTCTTCCAAGTACAAAGGCACGAGCAGGCTTATTCGTTTGCCTTCACCGTTATCGACCGCGACAAGATCTCCGGGAATGACTTCATTGCCTCGACATCGTTCCCGCTGCAAGAACTCATCGAGAAGAGCCCCCAGGCGGATCCCGAAACTGGTTTGTACGATCTGAAAGAACCAGCCGAGTACGTGCCAGCAGCACAGAAATCGCGACTCGCTCGGTTGGGCCTCTCAAGATCTGCGTCAACTCAAAGTCTGGCAAAGGGTCGGCAAGCACTATCCAAGAACCCAAGTCCAAATCCGGCGGCCGCACAACCGGATGGTGCGAGCGAGGCGAAGCCTACTTCCACAACGATCCCAGCCGCCGAGCAGCTCCAGAATCTGAACTTGAACAATGAACAAGACGTTAGCGAGATGGAGGGAAGCGACTTCTACACCTTCACAATCCCGCTGAAGATGAAGAACCTGGAGAAGTGGGAAGCAAAGCACAATCCGGTCCTAACCATACGCGCCAAGTACATGCCTTACCCAGCATTACGGCAGCAGTTCTGGCGAGCAATGCTCAAGCAGTACGACACGGACGAGAGTGGCGAGATTAGCAAGGTCGAATTAACGACCATGCTAGACACTCTCGGATCCACGTTACGAGAATCCACCATTGACTCCTTCTTCCAGAGGTTCCCTCACAAGGCTGCTAACGGTGAAGCTGAGCTGACTATGGACGAGGCCGTCATCTGCTTGGAGGACCAATTGCAGGCAAAGAGCCAGCCGCAGTCTGTCGGCGAGAAGCTGAAGAGTCTGGTACCTGATACCGACAAAATCAAGGACGCACTGCCCGATGTTGGCCAGGTCAAGCAGATGCTCAACGTGCCCGGCCACTCCAACGATGAGGAAGCCGCCTCTGAGAAGAGCTCCATTACACTGGCCGCTAGCGAGTCGAGCGTTGGTGGCACGCAAGTGGGCACATCGACGATCGTTGTCCCCGAGCTCGATAAGGCAGGAGAGGACGGGGAGGCGCTGGAGAAGGACGATCTCAACGTTGACCGGGGCGAGGAGCACGTTGTAGAGATCAGGGAATGTCCCATCTGTCATCAGCCACGCCTCAATAAGCGAAACGACGCTGATATAGTCACACACATCGCCACATGCGCTAGCCAGGATTGGCGTCGGGTTAACTCGCTCGTTATGGGCGGTTTTGTCACAGCAAGCCAGGCGCAGAGGAAGTGGTACTCCAAGATCGTCACCAAGATTTCCTACGGTGGTTATAAGCTGGGAGCGAATTCTGCCAATATTCTGGTGCAGGACCGCCTCACTGGTCAGATCAACGAAGAGAAGATGAGCGTCTACGTGAGGCTGGGTATCCGTCTGTTGTACAAGGGCCTCAAGTCCAAGGAAATGGAGAAAAAGAGGAGTAAGTAGCATCGGTTGACATACGTGGTGTTTTCTACTTAACTAACGCACATCAGTCCGCAAGCTTCTCAAGGGCTTGAGTATAAAGCAGGGCAAGAAATACGATGATCCAGCGTCCAAGTCTCAAATCAAGAGCTTCATCGAGTTCCACCAGTTGGACATGTCCGAAGTTCTCCGCCCTATAGAAGAGTTTAAAAACTTCAACGAGTTCTTTTACCGAGAGCTCAAGCCCGACGCGCGTCCCTGTTCGGCACCGGACAACCAGCACATCATCGTGTCTCCGGCCGACTGCCGCTCCGTCGTCTTCAACAGCATCGATGTGGCTACAAACGTATGGATCAAGGGCCGTGAGTTCTCGATCAAGCGGCTCTTGGGTGACGCATATCCCGAGGATGCGCCGCGGTATGAAAATGGCGCCCTGGGCATCTTCCGGCTCGCTCCTCAAGACTACCACCGCTTCCATATTCCCGTGGACGGTATATTGCGAACGCCCAAGACCATAGCAGGCGAGTATTACACGGTCAACCCAATGGCTATTCGGTCGGCGCTTGACGTTTACGGAGAGAACGTTCGAGTGGTGTGTCCGATCGACTCGGAACAGCACGGACGTGTCATGGTGATCTGCGTGGGCGCCATGATGGTCGGCAGCACGGTCATTACTCGTGGAGACGGGGAGCATGTGAAACGCGCCGAGGAGCTTGGGTATTTCAAGTTTGGAGGCAGTACCATAGTAGTCCTATTTGAACCAGGCAAGATGGTCTGGGATGCTGATCTAGTCGACAATTCGAACGGCGCTCTAGAGACATTGGTAAGTCGCCATCACCCCGGCAACGGCTAGCACGAAACACGATCTGCCGGTGCCCGTCAGCGATAGCTCACATGACACATGCTAACCCGTGCGATTTCTAGATTCGAGCCGGCATGTCGGTAGGACATTCACCACATGTCCCACAATTCACGCCAGATATGCGCAAGGATGCGTCACAGGTGACGGAAGCGGAGAAGATAGACGCGCACCGCCGTATCCGCGGCGGTCTAGAGACGCCCGAAGAGGTTCCTTTGGCGTAGGTAGGCCCGGAAATGGGGATATGAAAATGGATGGAGCCAGGTACCGCGGAAGGGAGGATTGATAGGGTATAGAAGCCTCGGATGAACAATGAGCATGGGCATGGCACAACTGAGCGTTTCGTGATGAATTTAGCGAGTAACACTACAGTCAACCTAGGTATCGAGGTATCGACTAGTAGGTATCGATCTATCCACTCAATATGTTGTCATGCTGCCCCTCCAATTACCTATCACCGTGACGGGTTCCTGGTTCTAGTCCAGAATTAGTCTAAGGAGGATGTGATCACAGATGATAGCTCAGTGATGGGACCACGGATTGCAGAATTGCCGTGGTGACGGTATTGTCATGGAAACGTCCCCCAGGAATTGGTCTGCCCGACATTGGTCTGCCCGAAGAGGCGAAGCAGCGGTTTCCGACCATACCCAAGATGACGTTGGTCAATTAGCAGATGCCACGTGAAGCTGCTCCGCCCCAGTTCTGGCCGAGCTAATGATGCAAAGCTCAGGTTTTGGTACAGGGTTAGGAAGGTCGTGGCGGTGGGAGACGCACAGTGTGCTGACAGGTACCGCTGTAGTCTGCAGGTACCCAGCTGCCAGGCTTCTGGCCAGCAGCATTCAAGGACCCCTATCGGGCCATCCAGCACCTGCGAAAAACTGGGGTCGGCTTTTGTTTACTTTGAGCCCCGCCTTCATAGCAACCAGTTTCAGTATTTGTATGTAACCTAGGAGGAGATATTGACATTGGATACCCATTCCTCTCCACATATGCCTAACCTTAGGACGGGCATTCTTTTGCAAGTCATCTGAGACAATAAACCAATTCCAAACGCCCGAATAGCGTTAAAGACACTTTCTTCGGCGTATACACACGCATATACGCGGTCCTCCTCATTGCACGAAACGTCTCGTGTTTTCTGCCTTTCTGCAACGTAGTGTGGTGGTGATAGCAACATCCGTCCGTCACTTGGGAGACGATCGGAATGCATTTTGCGCCCATCTCGGCGACAAATATCTCTATCATTGTTCATCGCTCGGCCTCGAGTCGAGACGACGGCCCGCAATGATCGACTCGGAGAACCTGCGTGCGGCTTCGCTGTACATCAACAACCAGCTCCTGTCCCGCGGACTGCTGCGCGATGGCCAGACGATCAATTTCGCTGATCCCGAAAGCGGCCCTGGCGGCCTCTCGGACACCATGGGAAGCATCATCAGCGTCGTTAACGACTTGATACTACGGCGTGACGTATGTGATTTGATTCGATCTGATTTGATTTGATCATCACTCCCTTTCTCTGGACTATCTATTTATTTATGAGGGATGCTAACGGAAAGTGACATACATAGCGTGATGCCGAACACCGCGAGTCCCTCTCGTCCACCCTGCGCTCGTTGCGCGCCGACGCCCTACGGCAAACGGCCGAGATGTCCCGACAGACGGAAAAGCTAAGCGAAACGCAGAGACGGCTGGACGGCGCCGAGGCGACGGAGCGCGCCCTGCGGATCCAGCTGAGGACGGCCGAGCTCGGGACGCAGAAGCTGAAGGACGACCTGGCCAAGATGAAGTCGCTCGTGGCACAGACGCGCAGCGCGTGCGCCAACGAGGTGCGGAAGCGCGACCGCCAGATCGACGGCCTCAAGAGGTCCATCGCGGACGCCGCGCGCGTGCGCGGCGGGGGCAAGAGCCGGGACGTCATCACCATCACGGTGACGGGCGAGTATAACGCGTTCGAGGACTCGAAGAACGCTGCCGGCATGCCGGCTGGGGCTACGGAGAGCGATGGATATAGCCTGCGCATGGAGACGAATGAGTTCCTCACCGAGCTGGCCAAGGGGCTCAGCGAGGAGAACGAGGGACTCCTCGCGCTCGTCGGGAGGACGGTCGAAGGGCTGCGCGAGATGAGCGGGCTCGATCGCGATGCACAAAATGCTCACGGTCTTCACCAAGACTACGTCACCATGCCGCCCCAGCAGCAGCAGCAGAAGTCGGCCGACGAGCTCGCGGCAGAGCTCGAGGCGATCGTCACGCACCTGCGGTCGATCCTGACGAACCCGTCCTTCGCCCCCATCGAGGAAGTGGAGGTCCGGGACGAGGCGATCCACCGGCTGCGCGCGGGGCTCGAGACCATGGAGGCCCGGTGGAAGGACGCCGTGCACATGATCGACGGCTGGCGCAGGCGGATGGTGTCGAGCGGCAAGCCGGTCGACATGGAGGACCTGCAGATGGGCCTCAGGCTCAGCCCCGTCCGGGTCCGCGACGTTGCCGAGACGGCGGGTGCTGCTGCTGATGCTACTGCTGCTGCGCCGATAAGGTTGCCCTGCGTGCAGGAAGAAGAAGAAGAAGAGGAGGAGGAAGAGGAAGAGGAGCAGAAGTTCAGAACGTCTGCCGAGTTAGCTGCTGGGCCTGAGTATGATGATGATGATGATGATGATGTGGATGGCGACGATTCGGAGGAGTCCAACTCGAGCATCTTTGAAGATGAGATCGATATGAACGAACTCGACGTCGAGGAACCAAATGTGCAGATCTTGCAGACCTCTACTGCCGAGTCTGTGGACGCTGCCCACGCCCACGCCCACGTCCACGCAGAAGCTGCGCAGGCCAAGCCGCTCAAGGACTCATATTCGTCGGGGAACAGAAACAGACGGCCTGTCCAGAAGCCGACGTACCGCGACAGAGACTTTTCCACTATCGTGGAAGAGAATGCCCGGGACCTGGACGGGAAGGCTTCCCCTACTACACGGGAAAAGAAGCAGCAGCAGCAGTCAGACGAGGAGA
Source organism: Xylariaceae sp. FL0594 (assembly GCA_022385605.1). Classification (NCBI taxonomy): domain Eukaryota; kingdom Fungi; phylum Ascomycota; class Sordariomycetes; order Xylariales; family Xylariaceae; species Xylariaceae sp. FL0594. The sequence goes on from MU280822.1 coordinate 50,365, forward strand.
GGAGTCGGCCCGGGTCTACGGCTTCGTACGATAGCCCGTTGTTCGGCAGGTCGATCGAGAGACCGGCCCAGACGCAGACGAAGAGGAATCTGTTCTCCTCTAATACTAATAATAACAACAAACCCGCGACGTCTGGGGAACAGCAACAACAGCCCACCGCACAGAATGTAGGACCGACTTTGTCTAGCAAATCTCTGGCTTCGGGCTCGCGGCCGATTACACGGAATGATGATGATGAAACACGCCCTACATCGAGAGGTTCTTCTTCATCTTCATCCGAAACGAGAAGGGAAAAGCAGCGAACTACTACTACTGCTACCCTTACTCGTTCCCCTACTTTACAACCCACCGCCGCCGTATCATCACGTCTCCCTCGACTCAATACTACCACTCAACAGCAACAAGAACAACAACAAAGTCCGCTGAACATGGCGACCATAGCGGCGAAACTGGCGGCGTCGGAGCGCGAGGCCGACGCCGCGCGCGTGAGGGCGAAGCTGAGGGCCGTGAGGAGGAGGCGTAGTGGCAAGCGTTTAGAAGAAGAACAAGAAGAAGGGAAAGAAGAAGGGAAAGAAGAAGGGAAAGAAGAAGAGAAAGCTACGTCCGTGCCTACACCTTCGAAAGCAAGGACAGTTGCAGCGAGCGATAATACGCATACTCATACACAAACACAAACACGAACCGAGGACACGGATCCCGTCAAAAAGGACCCTCTTCCCAACTCTACTCCTGCCAAGAAAACGGTCCAACGACGACGACGTATAAGTTACGGCGCGGCGACAAAACAAAGGGCAGAGGCAGAGGCCGATGATTCGCAGACGCAAACACAATCACGAGAAGGGAGTGGAGACGAACTGGCTCTCAGTCCTGACGCTATTGCTCTTAAGACTACAACTACAACTACAACTTCGGGGCTGGGGTCAGGGGTTAATGTAAGTGTGAGGAAAAGCAACAGAGGCACTGGTACTGGTACTACACCCCGGAAAAGGGAAAGAGAAAGAGAACGCATCACGAACAAAAGCAAGAGCAAAGTCGCTGCTTCGAGGAGGAGAAGCACGCTCTCGCCTTGGGAACTACAGGGTTTGATCACGGGGAATCTTGGAACTTGAACTTGGGGTCGGGGGTGGGAGTGGGAGTCCCGCGAGGTGAGATGTGATATGGTTTGATCAATCACTTGCTCTACCAGTCCACTTCGGTCTTGTTGTTCCCATCCGGCTATTTGGCTCTGGCTCAGGTTTCTGGGTATCGGAAAGAAAACGAAAAAAAGCAAAAACAAAAAAAAGTTGACCTCGTCTGGTCTGGTCTGGTCAGGGCAGGGCAGGGGCGGGTCAGGTTACGAATTTCTTTTTTTACAAGTCCATGTTTACGCTATGCTACGTTATGATCTCTCTTCCTCTTCCTCTTCCTCTTTTTTTCCTCTTTCTTTTTTTTGTCTCTTCGGAAAAAGATATGTCATGACTCACGATCCATTACGAAATAACAAAACTTAAAAGATGCATGCATACATCCGTCTATACCTGCAGAGCTTCTTGTCATCTTAGATTATCTAGGTAGTTGATGAATCAATTTACTTTATCAATCAGAAACAACTGCCTCTGCATCTGCTGAAAGGGGGGAGGGTTGTGACGTGAATTGTAAGAGCGTCGTCCTGGACTTGCCTCTCCATTTGGTCCGAGCCTTCTCACACAGATGAGCTCGTCCGTCCACAGAGAATTGATTACGCGCTGTTGACACGCGCTGTTGATATACCAAATCGGCTCGCACGCTAGACGCATCAAACTGTAAATATTCTCATTTACAGGACCGTCTCAAGTAATCCATAAATAACACCTTACACAGTCCGACCGCACCAAACATGACTAAATCGCTGCCGTACAAAGAGAATGAGTAAATGAAAAAGCGGCTCAATGATGAAGTAGAGAAACAACATGGCGTGCCGATGCCACATTACTTCTCCGTTCTCCTTTGTCATGTATGTCCTGTTGCTCATCAAACTGGCGGTGGCCCGCGCTCAAGAGGCGGCACTAACCAGCTGAAAGACGTGCCGTGCGTCTCCCTGGCCCAATCGACGAGTTCTGCCATGTCTGAATACGGGCGTCTGCAGTAGATGGTCTTGACCACGCCTTTTTCGATGATCCTTCCCAAGGCTCCAGGAGAAAAGCTGACCTCGCCAATGTCGAGACTCTCGATGTTGGGGAAGCGCTCACTTATCTCGGACATGAAGTCGTCCAGGGAGTCTCCCGACAAACACCGGAGAATATCCCGAACACTCAGGTAGCTGACTTGATCGCTCCTGAACCAGTCTGGGAGGGGGAGGGGGAATTCTCCCAGATGCAGTTGCTCGAGAGAGCCTGACTCGAGGCTAGGCCGCATCCAGTTTTCCAGGCATTCCGAGAAGGCCGCAGCCCATGCCCTGGTTTCCAATAGAGTGTTTTCCTGGAGATCTGGAGTTTTAAACACCCTTATGTTTTCCGGTCTTGGATAACTGCTGGCGTCGGAGATATACGGATCTTGTAACAGAGCAGTGGCCGTTTCTTCGTCGTTAATTACCAGCTCCTCCAGATTTGAAGAGAGACGGAAGAGCGGGCAGAAACGCAGTAACGAAATCGGTTCGGGCATATCCTTCAGTCTCAGGCGCTTCATCCTGGGCCAAATCGGACTGTCGGCCGATATCTCAGCCCCGGGCATGCTGTAGTCCTTGACGTTCTGCAGCCAAAGCTCCTCGAGGTTGGGCGTTGACTGTATAACCGATACCTGCTTACACTGTAAGCGTTGGAGGGGGGAACACCAGGGATGTCTAGGGCTCACCATGTCGACTTTAGCACCAATCGTCAGTTCGGTGCCCAAATGCAGAGTTCGAAGGTGCCTGAGCATGGGGACATCCGTAAATGGCCCTCCACGGATTGGCAAGTTCAGGAGGGTCAAATGTTCAAGCGTCTCTGCCGAGCGCAGGAGTAAGTTACTGACGAAGGAAGCGTAAAACGGCACAAAGTATCCAATATACAGGCAGGATAAGGACGCAGGGCCAAGTGTCGTTTCGTGCGAGTCGTCATCCAAGAAGATCTGTTCAGACCTCTTCATGCTGCGAAAGATCAGGGACTCCAACGTCGTACATTTTCGAGCAATCCATTTTAGTTCATTGGCACCCATCCCGAACCCAGCAGGGTCGGCGATATCAAGCTCTCTGACGCGACGACCTGCATAGGTGTCGTATCTTGAAAGTGCCGTCACAGAGACGGGTCTCCTGCAGGGGCCGAAGCGCTGGACACGCCAGAGTGACGCGATGGTCGCGTCGCTGCGAGTGAGGAAGAGCTTCCAGCTCTTACACACCCGTAGGCATTTGCTATGACACCAACCATCAGCGGTGTGTCTAATGTTTTGGGGGGATGTTGGCGTGCCGGTGTTTACCACATGGTCGCGAAGTCCACATAGCTGAAGATCATGGCGGCAATCTCAATTGGCAGCTTCCTCAGGGGATCCGAAGCGCGTGCACGCCAGACGGCTTTATCCTTGAGTCTGTGTAGTTTCTAAACACCGAGTTGGCAGGGATGAAGCGAGACAAAAGAAAGTCGTGTCGAGACGTACGGGAAGTAACTCGTGAGAAGGATACTTCTTGCTCACAAGCTCGATACCCTGCTGGAGCGTCAGGGAGCCCATGGCGAAATCACCCTGTTTGCACAGCAGGCTGGCCAGACGCAGAAAGCCCTAGCGAAACAAAATAACACCAGACGTCAGTGGTTTCCGAAACTACATACATACAGACATACATACATACATACCCTGGGATCACGGGGCGAGAGATTGATCATGGATTCTGCGACACGAAAAGCTTTGCTGGGCCGTTCCAGAGCTTTGTACATCGAGGCCACATAGTCGAGTGCTTGTATGTGCAACGCGTTCTTACAGCGTGTACTGCCAGTACTGGACTTGGCCGGACACCGACACGGCTTCCTCAACTCTCCTTCGAGATCACTCTTCTCTATTGCTGCCAGGACAGATTTGCAGACGCAAGGCTCATCCTTGAAGTAGACTCCGCACTGGCATGTTTTGGCAATCTGTGAGGCAAAGGTCTGCATCAGCTGCTGATGACTGTCAAGTAACTCGAATGTCACAGGGCTGTCATGAACAAACCAGAGCAAATGTGCACAATGCTTTCCGGAGTTGGTGAGTACTATAAAATCCGATCCCTTTGTCGAATAACACGTCAGGCTCGTGCCGGCCCGAAATAGACGCCATGGTAGCAAGATTACCTAGCAATGGCCTGCAAGGATTCTGTACAAGATGTTGGAAGAGGCGCTGCTGTTTACTCGCAGACTGGCATTCTGTACTGCTGTGATGTGGATACTTAGGTAATGTAAGGTCAGGTGAACCGTGAGTGGTAGGCTGTAAGGTTAGCCTACATGTACCTCTATGATGCATTTCACAGCAGGCTCAATGCCTGGCTGGCCCTTAACCTGGGGAAAAAATACAGTACAAATACATGCACACTGTCCTCTCGGCACATCTGTATCTCATACTGTGTGTGGTCTTGAAACAAGTTCCCTCTTTTAGGAGTTATCAGGTGTTCACTCACACATACTTGAAGTTTCCTTCCTTGTCACCGAATGGCACCTTGAAAAGGCAAATTGGTAGTAGTACTATTCAGCAGTCACAGCTCCTTTGCAAACTGTCATTCTTGTTTCCCGACCGGTTAGCGCGACTACCCCTACCTACCTGCAATCGGGCTACACTTGCCATCCCGAATCCGATGGCGTAAATGCAGAAGAAAGCGCCGCTCTCTCACTGTCGCGATCCTATCTTACAATAGAGTAGAGCTCACTCCATCTATCTCAAAAAGCCAAGTGTGCTAACACATGGCGCAATGCACACCTTGTTACGAGGAGACGTAGTGGTAAGATCCATCGACTAACCTTCTTCACTTCAAGCCGGGGAGTGCTGAGGCAGGGCAAATGTAATAGCAACTTAAAAGCAGCTATTTATTGAATGTGACTTGAATACAAGACACAGCACTTTAACTTGATGTACGCATGTAGGTAAGTAAGTACATCTATCTTTGTCTCTGCAGAAAAAAAAGTAAGAGTGAAAAAGGTCCAGCGGCCCGCTCCCGTCATCAACTTGCCCGATCGGGACCTAATTCAACCAGACCTTCGGTAAAGGAAATGTGTGGAATGAGAAGACCAGGTAAAGCACAGCGCACGGACAAGAGGCAGGGCTTAGTTGCCGATGTGTGATGTTGACTTTGTGCTGTGCCGTTGGGAAGGAGCACAAACTACCAAGGTTCACGACCCGAGCATTTGATGGCAGGAATAAGATCGGGAGTCATCTCGCGGTAGGATCAGTAAGGATTTAACTTAGGCATGTGCATATGTAGGGATATGGTTAGTTATCTTGTTGCCTGGCGGGCAGAAAGGAATAATGGGTTTGCAGATGGTTAAATATTGTTCGCTTAGTTTTCTCCTGTCTCTGTCAGTATGTATGTACTGACGAAAACCCATGATAGCTTTTATGGCCCCTATGTGTTGGGCTACTAGGCAGACAGTTATAGACTGTTTCTAGGAATAGAACCTGGAGACATCTGAAGAGAGACGTGAGGTGTCATTCAGTAAGCCACCCACATCTAACAATAGAGTGAGAAAAGTACGCAGTAACCTTAGTTAGGTGTATAAGCGCGACTATGGGAGCTTTCAACATGGACCTCGTTCTGATTACATGGATGCTAACCTTGACTACTCAGTTAACAGACGTCGATCAATCAAGTAAAAGATCTCTCACAGCCCTTATTTAAGCCTCCCTTGGGCATCTACTTGGTAAGGTAAGGCTTTATCTGGCATTGTGGCCAGATAGAATCAGACCTGGTGATATCATGATCTGCCTGGGGGGTTGTGAAAACTTTATGGTGATCCCTGCTTACTTATTGACGAAGTACTTGTACATGTTGGTTGGTTGGGTCTTGGGTTTAAGCGCTCGGCTATGCAAGCCGCGTAGGATTTTTGGAACACATGAATGTATGACGGTTTTTGGTGGCTCGCGTCTAGGGTCAGATTTAGGTTAAATGCATCATACAAAAAAACATCGAACGATGTTGCAATCGATGTATGTATGGTACAAAATGCTCGTATCACTTTGCAGAGGAATGAGATGGCCCCCAACGAGTGTTCCCAATGGCTATATCCCGGGCTTCTCGCTCCTACGAGGAATGTTAGAGACAGGGTGCTGTTGCGGGCGAGTGTGTGCTATGTTTTTACTGTTGGTTTATGAGACAAGAACAATGCTCCACTGATTTAGCAAGCAGTTCGGGGGTGTCGGTTTAGTTGGTTGGTCGCCGACCCGACTCCCCTTACATAGGCACACTTTCGAAGAGAAGAGGTAAGGCACTTGCTCGTCGCAACTTGGAGGCCCTCAGTAAAAGTAAACCCTCCGGAAAGGGAGGGGAAGAAGTCGCAATGGCTCTGGTTTATCCTGCTATAATTAAACATGGACCCCTTTCCACCCAAGTTACAACTTACAACAGAGAACCGCGTCAAACCTCTAAAAGGATAGAAGTGGTTTATGTTGGTATCTTACACAGCAGTTGGCTATGGCTAGCGGTGTTACTGTAGGTTTGTATATAGCAGAGAGAGAGAGGGGGGGGGGGGGGGAGAGAGAGAAGCGAGGCACCCTCATTGGAGAAACAAGCGCGACGCAGCGTCTGACCCAGTGTATGCAGATTGGTAAGGTTAGAACTTAGGCGACTAGGCCTATTTCAACCTGGCGTATTATTTACTTGGCCACATTTTCTATCTGTCCTGGTGGTCATCACATCTTTCCTTAGGTTGGGAAACACAAAAAGGACCGCCAGAGATATAACTATCGGCCTACATATTTTGCCCAAGTGTTGTATTTGTGATCAGTAAATCTCGACCGCAAAGAAACAAAGGTCTTGCGACAAAACGCGACGTTATTCTCGAATTCCGCAGGAACGATACTACAGTCTACCCCAATCTTCCCATGCCTACCTATCAAAAAGCTACTCTTTTATCGTTCCATTATACAATTATTCCATATCCGCTTATATTTACAGCTCATAACTCGCATTGCGCCCAAGTATCGGGGAAAAGAAGGGAAAAGTGACGGAACTGACCAGGGGGGCAGTTCGGTAAAAGCCAACATCTCATCCCTAGTAATGAATCGGGGAGCTGATCAAGAACTCTCTCTCTGTTTTTCTCTATTTGCCTACTCGGGATGTAGAGAATATACATAAGTATTTTACAGTCCCCTTCAGCTGCCATAGGGCAAGCCACCGGCCCCCAAATGCTGCCCTATTTGGGGAACTTTACTATACCCATGTTTAACAAAAAAAAAATACCCCAAGTCTCAGTCTTTTTTTTTCTACTTATAACTGAGACACGCAGATTGTAAGCAGGGCAAAACATGGCTAGAAAGGCCAGTTAATGGATTAGGTATTCTGTTTATGTGTCTGCAGTTACTATGGTATAGCACATGCAGTGAGTATGTAAGTTGGGCAATGATATCCTTTGATGTGTGTGTTCTGCATTGCGTATATCAACGACGAGGTAGGTTACTCATCTTCTCGAATGGATATGAAGAGTCCTGCTACTACTTTGCTCACACATCTATGACAAGCTGTTTAAGGTCAGGTAGATAGATAGGTTAGGGACACGGCTGTTGCTCACAAAGTTATAACCTGATGCAGCTCGTTTCGTTCTCCAACCCCTCCAAAGATCTCAAATCATTTCTTGGCAAACAAGTGCAAAGTGCGTGTAGACTAGACTAGGTTCCGTTTCAATCCAGCAAATGACGGCGGCCTCATTTTCTCGATGCAAAGCGGTTCCTGCATGTTGGAAAAGAATGGAAGTTGGAGTAACTTAGGTTATTAACACGTATCATATTCCTCAAGCTCTTACCGACCAACTCGCAACTTGCATACTTACGACGGTACGACCTGCATAATAAATAAAGAGTGCTGGGCCTCCTCCACGCATGTATACCGCTGTAACATTCCCTCTCTAGCCTGCCTATTTGTTAACCGTTAATCAAGTATGCAAGTTCCAGTACCTTACCTTAGGTTGTTGGTAGATAGGAGGTATGTAGTATGGTGATGCGGGCGCGGAATGATCGGACGGCAGACAGACAACATACCGAAAGGAAGAAGGAAGGAGGGCAAGAACTAACCTACATAGTAAAAGCAATTATAGGCATTGACTAAGTTAATCAACGCGTCCTAACATCAACGTGTCCTGTTTTGTTTATTCAACTTGCATCATTGGTACCAGAACAGTTTTTCCAGGTAGGTAAGTATATATATCTGGTAACTGCATGTGGGCTAGGACCTACACACCTGCAGGTCTGGCAGTATAAGCACCGACATACATATCTGGACTCTCGGTAGGTAACAAGCTTGGGAGATTACCTCTACACTTTATAATCATTATCTGGTGTGAGCAACAGGCACCTAACCTGGTTTATAAGTCACAGCCGTATGACAAGTCCTACTATATTTATAATTACACTCCACATACGTAACCTACATACGCAATTTTACATACATTCCTGCTGCCCACGTGCTTCGCTTCGCTTCGTTTCGATCCGTCTCACGCAGCAACCAGGGGTTCAATGTTACAGTGCATCATCACCACCACCACTAACACGCCCCTCTCTCTCATTTATCCTCGAGACAGAGTTGAGAGTAACAGGCAACATGACAATGGACTCATGACGGTACATAATGCGATCCTCTTACATATTTTTAAAACGTGCTTGGTAAAATGTGCTTGGTCACAGCACTCGGGCCCCTATCCTCAGGATTGGGGGGACGGGCCAGCGTCTCTGCTACTCTTTCGTGACTCAGTCCAACTTGACACGTGCAGAGGTAGGTGACCATATCATGTCCAAAAATGGCCCCTTCATACCAAAAAAGAAAAAAAAAAAAAAAACAAGAGACAAAGTCTGCCCTGCTCTCCCAGGCAGTGCTGTTTGACCCCCTTCATCATGTCATTTCAACAGTATCTATGGTTTAGTGAGATTGTGTTAGTTTCATCACAAAGAGCGACCAAAATAGGACCATAAAACTTCACAAGCCAACAGATTTATTAATACATAAGTTGCCTGTGGTGCCTAAAGCCCGTCCATCCCCAGCAGCCGGCCTGATCTTCCAGTCTATATGTCCCACTGAGAGACCACCTATCATCTAATCTAGATATCTGTGTTACAATGAACTCCTTCGTAACCGGACGTGTATCGGAGTTATCGAGACAAGCCGGGACCGGAGGAAGCGTGTGGGAAGCGAATGTGACTGGCAAGCGCCAGCGGGTCGTTCCAGCTGTAGCGATCAGCCATCTACGCCCCGGGCCTGTCCTTCGCAGCAGAGAAAGGGAACCCAGTTCCTGTCCCTGCCCAGCCCGTGCAGCGCCTTTTTCTTCTTCCGGAGCCAGTCCGGCCGAAGCCTCGGTCGAGGTGATCAGGAAGGATGCGGGCCGTTTCCTCCCGAGCAGTATGTTGTGATGTTGTTACAAGACTTGACTGGCCAGCGGAAGACAGGGAAATCGAAAACAAGAAAGATTTGAGCAGGGAATGTAGCCAGACATCCCTAGCCATGCAATCAGGAAATCAAAAATGAAGAAAAGCAAATCTGAAACCAAATGCACACAAACGCCATGGTATCTGTCTAGTCCCAACCCATTGCACACATAAACCCCTGAAAATGCTACAGGGAAATCCGTGCCCACCCCCAAAGAAAAAAAAAATAAGTAGATGCGAACGGGGCCGTCAAAATCGACACGTCGTATCCGGGAGCTCATGAGTGATGACGTGTAAACCCAAATATCTCGTAGCTATGCCGCGACTTTTCTTTCCCAAAAGGCGTCCAGGTCCAGGGAAAAGAAAGGCGGTGAATGAGGGGCGTGTCGAATCAAGTCGTAATCTTCGTGTGTGCTCGTATACCAAGTGATTGATGGCAGAGACAAGTAGCGTACGGCACATATCCATCCAAGGAGTGGTCCTTGCCGACTGATGTCTTCGGTAGTATATGTTTCCGTCCCGGTGCAGATCCTCCACCGACGGCGAACCCTTATGGGATCCGCTATGGGCTCGCCTCACCGGAAGACAGGAGGGGCCGAGGATGGTATCATTGTGCGGTCGTAGCCCACAAACAGCACTGATAACAGAGACGGTGGGCGAGACGGCGTGAAGGTAAACGGTCTGCGCTGAAAAGAATAGAGGTATAAAACCCAACGCCCGGTTTGAAAAGGCGTCAATAGAGGGACATGCCACGTGCGGCATCCCATCACCGAAGACAAGACCTGTCACCGCCGGGGATGAGACGAGCCACGGGTGGAGTTGCCGCTGTAGTAGCCCGAGTCCGAGTAGCCCTGTGCACTGGAATAATTGCCGTAGCTCCTCGACTGTGAGTGCACAGAGCAAGCATAACCGACGGAGATTTTCTTTCTGAGTACTTCATGCCCCTGCCGGCCATAAGAAGGGCACCGGTCGACAGCATGCATATAATGCAAGCAGTGGCAGGCAGGGTACACTTCGACTACCTGATAACACATGGCAAGGTCGTGATGAGTTGACAGGCGACAGTGCTAGGTGACGATGACACAAGTGTTCTGGTGCTGGCTTCCACAAGAGAAGAGAGAAGAGTCTTGAGAAGAGTCTTGAGATGACTGTTTCTGTGGATGAGTGCGTATAGTACGAGTGGCCTCTCAATGTTGGAACTTGGGAGTCAATGTTGGCGTTGATATAAAAAGAGATCAGGCAGGTAAGGACGTAAAGTGGAAGTGTATTAGTCAGGACAAGGCAGCAAAGAAAGCGAGAATCAAAATTAGGATAGGACAGAATCCGAATGTCTCTTGGACCAGACGAAACGAAAGGAGACGTAGCGAAAGTGGCAGGTGACTGATGAGTCGAAGGGCTTGGAAGGTGCCGGTGCAGGATGGCATCGCAGCCTTATAGGTTTGCAGCCTGGGGAGGGAGGACCCGGGGAGAAGTCCTCGACAAGGGCCTCACATGGGAAGTCCCATAAGGCAACAGTGAGGAAAGAGCATCTATGATCTTACCGAAAATCGAGACAAGTCATGGACGGTAAGTGCAGGTCTGGTCCATCGAGGACCCATACTTACTCATAGTCATACCTACTATGATGCTACATGGCTGCCGCGCCAAGTTCCAACAGCCATAGTTAGCTTTACCGTAGACATGTACGATTATACAATGTATGCAGGTCAGCCGTTTAACCGGGTCGCCCAAGGCGGCGCAGGGCGAGGGGGGTGGAGGTAGGGTTAGATGCCTTGTCATGATGTTGAGGTCGGCGGACGGCGGACGGGTTGATGAGTAAAAAGGGAAGAACTGCTGCTGTACTGCTGTACTGTAGTCCACTGCATGTACTGGAACCTTTTAGTGCCGCAGCAAGGGCGTGGCAGTTGTTAGACCCTTGGTGAGACCAGGTACCTACTTTATCCATGTCGCTGAGTTACCCACTCATCAAGTCTGTATGCCTGTAAGGTTAGGCTGTACATGCCTGGTAAGTCAACTGCCCAGCAATCCGCATTTACAAAGACGCTCGTTTTTCGAGCAGTAAGATGTAGTGTACCATATCAACAGCGACATACCTGTTACATACCTCTATACTTGTGTAGATAGGTAAATCGTCGCATGCACATTGTGTGGGTTAGTTGAAACGAACTTGGAGTAGCAGCGGAGGTGATGCAGAGATGCCTGGAGCGTACAGTAGGTACCTTACCCTGGTTATTCAGGCGGAACAATTACCTATCCGGGTGGTTACGTAATAACCATTTTGTCCTGCGACCTTGTGTGACATGTACCTGAAGCATTCTGCTTATTAGAATAGTGCCTCCAATACAAAAGATTGAAAGAGTCATCCACCGCCCCCGTTTACGATACACAGAATGCCGTGCTTTCACAACCAAGGGCGTGCAAATATAGCTCTTTGCTAGAGTAGCAAAAATAGCACGTAAGGTTAGCTAGATTCTCTGATCGGATCTGCGCGGACAAGATTGTTGGAAAGCTAAGAAAAGTACTGCACAAGGGAGACTTTTGATGCCAACAGCTAACCTAACACACTCTAAGCCCACTATCTACTTCTGTATAAGACTGAGGTAGTGACACCCTCTATCGATTTCAGATCGCAGGGATAGAGAATTAAGCCTCCCTATAAGGGCGGACATATTGTCTCAAACAACGTGAGCAATAGATATTATTAGCACTAAGGACACGATGCAAAATACCTTTTGCAGGCAAGTAACCTAGGTACTTATCCTGTAAGGAAATGTTATACAAGTATATGCCAAGGAGAGCAGATATGGCTAACAGTTAAGTTACCTAGTAGGTTGGTGTTACTGCTGTATGTTCTTTGACTTATTTCTTGACTTAAGCATGCAACATTTGCAAGCGATTTAACTAGGTTTGCCAAGCTTAGGCACCAAAAGCCGGTTTGTCTTTCACGGTTGAGATGGCATGTTTCCCGACCGACGGTTGCCTCCCAACTGCTCAACTTTGTCACCAATCGTGGTCCCGACAGGGAGGAGGTTTGGTGGAATGTTTTGAGAACGCATCGTAATTCAGCCTTGTGGTCGCTAGGGTTAGCTCCTCCGCTGCGGAATTTGACTACGCAGTAACGGGCCTAGCGCTTTGTTGACAACATGGCTAAGTACCTAAGGCACCTTCCATGTCTGGTTTAGAAAAAGCCCCCAAAGGTCGCCGTTTCTATGGTACTGCTGTTTACCGAGTATAATTCTCTGTCTCAGGTAAGAACTTGCGATCAAAGTTGAATTGGATCAAGCAAGTAGGTACATGTACTTTGAACCTGTTGTTCTCCAGATGTTTAAGGGATCATCACAAAAAGGAACCAACTAGAGCCCTGGTCTGTTTTTCTTGGTACACGATAGGGCTGAAGGCGAATTTTTAATACCCTAATTGCAGCAACCTACTGCGGGAAACCCCTTCCATTTAATGTACGATTGGCTGTTGTACGCCTGACAGCACATACATAATGCCGGGACATTGAAGTGATCGGCTCTTGTGCTACACTAAACAGTACGTCTGGTTGCAGAGAATGATGCAGATGAAAATCGGAGTTCCTAGGTCAACAGCAATAACGCAAGCCAGAATACATTGGCATTGATGTCAACAGATTTAGTTCCAAACCCGACGTTAGCTGCCTGGAATCATGTCCACTCCAGATGCTCGAAAGCTATAGGATATTTTAGGTGTTGCAACTTCCCATATTTCTTCAGGCATCAAAGTTGCCTTGTTTCTAGTTACCTACCTACCTGCAGCTGGTTGAGTCACAACCGCATGTTAGAACACCTCTAGCAGTAATTTAATCCTGTCTAGTACTTGCATACTGCATACTACCTACAGCATACCTACATTCCAGAACTACCAACCTAAGCACCATGAACAAAAATACTTTTCCAAGAGCGAGCAGAGAGCATCAGGTCGTTTCTGATTCGAGTACAACCGATTTCAAGCTTTTCCCTGCATCACATCAAGTTGTGGTGGTTGAATCCGGCGTAGCACCCAACGATCTTAAACGTGTCCGCTCCTGGCCCGACCATAAAGTCGTACCACTAGACTAGGTTAAGTGTATCATTATCTCACCCACCATCCATCCTTGGCCATGCACATCAGTGCAGTCATCTGAAACACAAACGGAGTCAATCTAAAGACTCTTAATCGCACGACAACTTGACTACTAGCCCTACCGAATACCGGTCTGAATCATTCTGATTTCACATAAGATCTGCGGAAACAGGTTTCATCCACACACCCAGACTCCCGGGACAGGATCTAGAATATGTCTCCGACTTGTCGGCAGTCCGTCAACTCTTTGATGGTTGGCCTGGTGAGTCCAAGGTACATCAGTGACTGTTGGGAGCGAAACTTCTCCAAAGACATTACCCCACCTTTCCCCACCTTCCCACTACCAACTGCCACTGGAGATGCAAAGATCGTTCCAAATGCCATTGAGACTTGAGATTTACTTGGTCCCGCGGGCTTCTAGCTACTGGATCCGTCGATTCATCATTTTTAACTATTATGCACACTTTTACCCCTGTCGAGCTGGCTTCGAGCATAAGCGCCAAAGAAGCAGAACTTGACTACAGTAGTTTCACGATTCCAGGTACTTCTGACAAGCTTGCTTCGATGAGGTTTTTAGCAGTCGAACCGGCGATTAGATAATGACACCAGTAGACACCAAGCGTCGTTGAGAGGTGAGCGGTGTATTTGGGGAGAAGGGGTGTCAGCCTTGTGGGTGCCTTGGCTTTAGAAGGGGAGCTTAGTGGTCACAACAGGGCCCGGCTCTTGGCCATGTGGTGTTGGCCCACAACGCGGCCTCTTGTACTCGGAAGTGGCCCAATCAACAGGTCTCTCTACATTGTCCGGGCCCAAGCTTCAGGATCCGCGTCATCGGCAGCCAGGGGGGCTTTTTGTCTTGCCGGGATCAGCTGCGCCTCAAAAGGTGGCTTCGAACCACCCCTATCTCGCCCGAACCCAAAACAATCGTCCTCGACAGAGCCTCTGACGGCCTCACAACCATCATCTCCCGCGATTGGGGCGCTAGGTACCGGTTCAAGGGCCGGGGCGGGCTGCAGCTCATCCTATACTGCTTTGAGCAATCCGAGACGGAGTCGCCGGCGGAGACCTTAACAATTATGACACACTCGGCATGTAGCCCGTATGTCATGCCACACAACATCGTGAGTCTTGTATGCAGCGAATCGATCGCCAACACTCATGCCTTGGACTCGCGGGGCTAGAATTCATCCCCATGACATCTCGTCCGAAGTTCGGGGAATTATTTCAAAACTCAATGGGGGCTTTATGTCCCCGGTAGGAAGAACATCGGGGCATATGACGGAGGTCACGTGCCCATGCGAAACAACAACAACAACAACAACAACAACAACGGCAATACCATGGACGACACTAAACACTGTCCAACTCAATACATATGCGGTACGCAATAGGATGAAGAATTTTTATTCTCGTCATCGGGGACATTCAATCTTACTCGCCATTCGGTGGTATTGTGACTTTGTCCTCAGGCCGATGACGTTAGGGGACGATCGACTCTCGAGTCTGGAACCAGCCTTAACGGGAGGAACGTTCGACACCTTCCCCTGGTCTAATTTAGCTTCATCCATCGCCTTCGGCGTTAAGAGGGCTAGAATCAGGTTTCGCTGCCAGTATGACACTGCCTTGTCTATTTTGAGCATCTACCGACACCAAGAATCTCACCCATTGCAGTACGCCAGTCATCATGTCATCCGCCATGACATTTAAGCTCACCTTAATAGCCTCGTACCCTGTTCTGGAGACTCGGTTATTTTCTTCACCCCGAACTCTTCAGCTCGACTAGGTCTGAAACACTCTCACTGACGTACGATTCTACGGATGCACCCTGTATCTCAGGCTTCGTTCAGTACCCGCAGCCGTCGCCGACTCAACCTTGTCCTGAGGACTTTTTTTAGTCGTGGTCCCACATCCGTCAGGGTATATGATTTAACGTTCTTTTTGACAACCTAGAACAACAACAAGTGGGAAAGAATTACCGAAGATATCCTCCCAGGTCTAGAAGTGTTTCATTGCAAGGCGGAAGATCCGTGCCTTCGTCTCCTTCGACGCTTACAGTTTACAACACATACAGTACTCGACTGTGGCTATCAATGTGGAAATGTAGTATCGTATTGTTGGAAGAGGTATTCGGTTCGACCAACTTTCAACCCCCTCACGAGGAGATTTGGAAGCTCAACTTCAATGTCAGACCAAGGCCTCCTCCTCTCTTTCACGGTCAGTAGACTCTCACAGTACTTTTACAGGCGCGATTTGTATAAAGGAGAACTCGATGATAGGTCCTGTTATGATATGTGTCTCGCCCCATGAAATTCCACAAAGGCATTGTCATTGTTCAAACCACCTGCACCCACACCGCCTTGCCAATGGCTCACAAACATACGCCAGGCAAAAGAGCTAAAGACCAATGATCAGAACTCACCCTTTTCCAGTGCGAGCTTGAAACGTGGAATGTGGTCCTGGACATATTGCATTGACGACAAAGCAACCAATGGAAGTGCCCGGCTGGCCCCCGACATTCCCGAATGTTGGCATGGGTGCAAAGGCGAGATCCACCATTTGCCTGCACTGGGGGCGGGAGACCCTCCCGCCTGGAGAGCTGAATCTGGGCTCATGATCCATAAATTAATTTCACTGCAGGGGGTTCCCGGTACTGATGGCAGTGGTAGCATCCGGGAAGGACTGGGAAGGCTTATTTTTAGGTGGACGGGTATCTGGCGCATCGAAGCACTGGATCGACTTGTGTCTCCTCGGCATAGATACGGGGCACATGTACACGCGCAAACACCATCTGCGAGTTTAGTCTGACCAGCATGCGTCCGTCACAACCGAGAGATCCAAGATGCCGAGGTAAATGCAGGCCTATCTGTCCTTCGTCCATACCCAACCTATGGTCACAGGTACACCCCGTAAATACTTACAGGGAGTACCTGATACCCTCATCTCACCGTCCTATTCATTCTGTGCGCCAGCTACTAGTGCCCATTCACTCAAGGGGTAACCTAGTCTACATCCAAGTAAAAGTACCCTCTCGACCTCGTTCCCTTTCTTCAACCCGGGGCATTATTCATCATCAGTCAGTCAATCGGTCACTCTTCTCTTTCTACTACTTTTCTTTCCTTCCCGTGTTTTAAAAGGGAACCTATTTATAAGCAGATCAGGGAAAAGGAGCAGATGAATGGGACCCTGCGAGGCGAGCGTTACATCGTCGAGTCTTACACGCGTCTGTATCATGTATGAGGGTGGAGATCTCACTTCTCTCACTCACTCACTCACACATACTCACTCGCTCACGCATTTAGATACCAATCTACGCACGAGAGACCGGGACTTGCTTACTGGATCACCCGCGCGGTATCTGATTCAGCAAGAGGTAGGTTGCAGGAAGATCTGGGCAGGTACGTATATAGGTGGCGAGAAATAACCCAGAATGTTTGGAACATCTTACATACATGCATGCATACTTGCAGAGATTGATAATGCGTATACATAGGTTGTTCTGATTGTCTCCGCAGAAACTGTACAAGAAGAATATGGAAATCTGTTCACTCCTCTCTCGGATGCCTGTAGGTAGGTTATGTTTGTAGATATAATTTTTTTTTCCATAAGGGGTGCTGACTATTCCTAACCTCCCAAGTTTTAACCCAGGTACATATCTATCTCTCTGTAATTATTGTTTACTAATCTCAAAGCCAAGACCTTGGTATTATTATATACTGCAATACTCCGGGGAGCGTTTCATTTTGTCCAAGTTTCTAACCTATCCTAGATAATTAAGTCCTTGGATCGGGCAGTTGTCTCCCTTGGTTTGATAGGGCATCCGCGCCGGGCCTCTTGGCAGAGTAAGTAAAGTGATCTATTCTGTGCATAAGCCTGAACATGCATACAGCTTGCTTCTTACAGCGGTTTGTATGTGTATATGTGTATGTGTAGCAAAACTTTTACATGACCTTTTGAAAGAGTTTTGCTTTCTAGGTTAAGTTGTTTTATGCTACTACCCTACTAGACAGACTAGGTACTTTACCACCTACAAACACATAGCCCCTCCCTATGTTATATACATACTTATCTAACACCAACTTATATGTAACTTAACTTGTTGGTTAGGTTAATATACGTCATAATTTCTTCGAACTCCTGCAAGGAACAGAGACACAACGCAACGCACGTCTGCGACCTGCAGAGGTTAGTATGTATGTATAGCCTACAAGTGACACTACACTGATATGATGCTTAAGTACACGACAATGCAACATAAAAACTGTATTACTGTAACCCAAAACCGGGGAAATGTTATTATTATATACTCAGTCCCTTACCTATGTACCTAGTCTCTCTGTTGGTATATATACAAAGTATGTTTCCCTCCCGTCCCGTCCTGTCCCGTCCTGTTTTGTTCTTACTTAACTTCCTCCTCTATACTCTATACGTTTCCTATACATGTTTTGCACAAATACATTTACCTTAAAAAACAACCTGTACTTCCAGTAACCTAGTAAGTAAGGTAAAGTAATGACAACAAGAAACGATTTACCTACCTACTAACACGAAGCGCAACTACATATATAGGTTCCCGACTTTTTTCCTGTTTTCCTATATGGGGACAGAACAAAAGGTAGAAGTACGTACGCATGTACGTTTTACTGGAGGCTTGCCTATATATACCTAACCTACTTACTTACTACGGGCTTCTTATCTTTCTTTGTCTAACAACCCATATTGTTTTAAACCTACCCTTTCAACAGATGTATATATGTATGCCACGTATACATGTAAAATTCATATAATAACCACTAAAGAAAAGAAGAAAAATAGCCATTTTCTCCTGCAAATGAACAAACACACAGCCTGCGTCGCGTCTGATAGGTCTCCCGGAGTAATAAGTGAGTTTGTCCCGATCTCAAAAAATTTTGCCACTTTCAAGTACATACTTCCACCCCGAACTCGCAACGCTCAAGTCAACCTGCCTACTTACCTGCTCGTGCTGTGACTAAAAAGTTGTAACAATCGCACTTGAACACTTATATCTCCCTCCTTCAAGTCACAGTAGTATTCGTTCGACCTGACCCGACATGTCAAGCTCTGATATATGCAGCAGCAGTAGTAGCATTAACTTCCAGTCTTCAAGTCTTCCTTTCTCGTCTGGGTAAGTAGACTTTTTCTCATCGCTCAAACAAGATATTACTTAGAATACATGTATTGTATGTATGTATGTCCTGCCTACCTATCCCCTATCCATGTAGGGTGGCACTAGATACCTCTCCGAGGAGAAATCATTCGTTGGAAGCCAAAGCAAAAGCAATCCCCTATCCACTCACTCCCTGCCTTCCAATGGCGAGTCTATTTTCGGTATATAGTACATGCTTTCGGAGAAGTGGAACAAGTTTATCGCCCAGAGTTGAGTTGGAATTCCGCGTCTTGCCATCCCCTTTCCCTCTAGTCTTCCTCTAGGTTAGACAGGCAGTTCTTCTCGACCTCAGCAGCCAGAACGGATAATACAGCCAGGGGATCCTGAGATGGGAAATCATTATGTATAAGGTTGTTCTCACATCGAGCCAGTCGAGGCCGAGTCGCTTGGGTGGGTTACGAGACAGTCCCACTAACAAAACAAATGATATATATCACACCGCCGTGCAAAGGCTAAGTAAGTAAAGAGGAGTGGGGGCATAAGAGCGTCATCGGAGGAACATAACGCAGATGTTCCCTCATGATTCCAGCCGCATCAACCAGCCAGCACTGGAATGGAAAAGCTGTGGGCCAAGGATCCCCCCGCTATTGAGCACGGCGACTCATAGCAGCGTTGGCACCCGCAGCCGCCAAGTCTTGCTTGCCACTGGCAGTTCGACCGGCCACGCGAGGCAAGCCGCTATTGCCTGCAGCGCCCGGAGCAGAACTGTTGCTGATACTAGCGCGTTTCACGCCTGTGCTGGCAACTGCCGGACCGTTGATGCCCGAGGTGCGCCTGGCAGCAGGGGCTGGCTTTTGCGGACTGGCATTGCTGAGCTCCCTGGGTCGGAAGACGGCATTGCTCTTCACAGTGCCGGGCGGGTCTGGCAGCGGTCGGGGCACGGATATGGTATGGTTGCGCTTCATAGGTGACGACTCGCGGGTCCGGGAAGGGACCACAGCCTTCTGTCCAGTTATGAATTCGTGGCGAATGGCATCTTCCGGCTTGAGGCGGCGGTCTGGGTCCCACCGCAAACAGCGAGTGAGGAAGTCGAGGAACGGCTCGTCGTCGCACTTGATGGCTTGCTGGAGCGTCTTTGACGAGGGCCGCCGACGTCGGCCCTTGGTCGATACCGTGAGACGGGGCTTGCCCATGGAGTCGAAGAAGAGCTTCTTCCTCGTGCTCTTCTCGATCAGGTGCTTCTCCGGGGGGCCAAAGACCTCCATGATACAAGCGAGCTGCTCCTGCTCGTTCTCGCCGGGGAAAATGGGCACTCCCGTGTACAGCTCGGCCAGGATGCAACCCAGACTCCACATGTCGATAGGCAGCCCATACGTCATGCCCAGAATGACCTCGGGGGATCGGTAGAAGCGCGACTGGATATAAGTATACACCTTCTCGTTCTCGAAGCAGCTGGAGCCGAAATCGATCACCTTGATCTCCGAATGCAGCGGATGCCGCAGCAGGATGTTCTCCGGCTTCAGATCGCAGTGGATGACCTTGTGCTGCTTGAGGATCAGGAGCGAGCTGAGCATCTGCTTCGTAAACCGACGGATCAGCTTGAGAGAGAATCCGCGGAACGAGTTGGACTTGATGAACTCGTAGAGGTTCATGTCGAGGAGCTCGGTCGCTATGCAGAGATGGCCCCTAAAGTAGAAGCTGTGGGTGAAGTTGACCATGCTGTGCTTGTTCATCGGGTCCCACTCGCGCAGCTTCTTTAGGATATTGACCTCGACGAGAGCCTGCTGATGGAACCTCTTCTTGTTCCGGATAATCTTCACCGCCACCAAGACGCCCGTCTTGTGATCGATGCACCGAACCACCTGTCCAAAACTTCCTTTTCCAAGCACGTCCACAATCTCGTACCGGTACGCCAGATGATCGCCAGGGACAATGGAATAATCGCCGCGCTCGTCGTCGTAGCCGAAGTTGGGCTTGCTGCTCTGCAAATCTCCCACCACCTTGTTCGCATTCTGGGTGCCGCAGAAATAGATGTCGCTATAATCGATAATCTCGCCCTTTTCGTAGATATTCAATATCGCGATCTGGAGAGCTTCGCGGGGCCCGACTCGCTCCTTGGATGTCGCCCGTTTCCGGAGAGCATCGAGAGTACGAGCAGCAATTTCCGTCTCCTTCTTCTTCGAGCCTAGCTTCTTCATCTCCTCCTCGGCAATCATGTCATCCCGGTCCAGTTCGGCCGTGTAGGGTTCGTTGCTCTTTATCGAGGCGACCGATGCCTTGGGCCGGAGAGTCTTCTGCAGCGATGACACCCGCAGTTGTGACAATTGCT
Organism: Xylariaceae sp. FL0594; assembly: GCA_022385605.1. Taxonomy (NCBI): domain Eukaryota; kingdom Fungi; phylum Ascomycota; class Sordariomycetes; order Xylariales; family Xylariaceae; species Xylariaceae sp. FL0594. Next base: position 71,418 of record MU280822.1, read on the forward strand.
CTGCCGTTGTGTTGTTGCCAACATCCTTCTTTGCAGCTCTCCCGCTATCGGCACGAGCCTTGTCTTGAGCAAGCGCGTTGCTATTCAGACTAGACGCCGAACTCTTCCTACGCTTCGATTCCAGGTAGCCTCCAAACGGTTTCACTACGTGGCTAGGACTCGCGGCTTTGGTGGCATTCATATTCATAGATGCCGAGACGGGAATCCTGGGCGGTGGCATACTCTCCTGTCGTAACTGCCGTTCGACCGCTTTATCAACCGAGTGGGCAGAGACATGGTTGCTGCCCTTTGAGTTGCTTCGCTTCCAAGACATACTCAGTTTGCGTCTCAGTGAGCTCATAGAGGAAGGTGTCGGGGGTTCCTCAGGACTCGGTTGCGGTGGTGGCGACTTTGGCTTCGTCACTTTTGGGGCCCTGGGCCCTATCGGCTTCTGCTCGGGCCTCGTGTCGAGAATGCGGTCAAGGGCAATCGTGTGATTGTTGCTGTCTCCTATGGCCTTGGACTTGGCCATGAGATGGTCGAACATATCGCCACCCTTCGGGGCAGATGACGAAAGAAAGGGCGAGACTGGAGGTTTGCGCGACGGGGTTTTATCCGCGAGATCTAGTACAGACTCGGAAGAGCTCGTAGCGTCGTCCTCAGCGCTGGGTGTTTCCAAGCGGATTTGGTGCACCGTGCTACTGCTTCGCGGAATCGGCATTGGCGGGTGGCCGTCTAACAGGCGCTTTGAAAAGAAGGTGCTCCTGGAGGCCGTCATTGGTGTAGTAGGAGTTTTGGTCTGCTTCCGGGTCGGAGGTGGAGTCGACTTCCCGACTTCAAATTTCCTTTCTTGCAAAGAGGCAATCTTAGCTGCTGTAGGGGTGCTCAAGGGCCCCAGGGTCAGGGGTGGCAGACTGAGCGGCTGCAAGTGCTTTCTTGAGTTCGCAGTCTCCTTGTGTTCCATATCTGACGACGTACTCGCTATCGACTTGCGGGGGGCCGACTTTCGCGAGTTCGCCGTCGCTTGAATCTTGACCGGGGGTTCAAGCGAAGCAGCGTTTGAGATAGTCCCAGTAGAATTGCTATGAATGCTACTAGTGTCCAGAGCAAAACTAGACTTCCTCTTTTCGAGCCACGATAGTTCCGCAGGAGAGTCCTTCGGGGACTCATACACCTTAGGAATGGCAGGTACAGGGGGCACGTCTTCTTCAACATCGGTGGGAGCAGCGTTGTGCGAACCTAACCCTTTCGGAGGTGGCAACCTGGTGCTCGACCCAACCTGTGGAAGCACGCGTTGGATGGAGCTCGTCGAGGTCCGATGAGTGGCATGACTAGTGTTTGAGGCAACAGAGAGGCCGGAGCTGTACGACTTCCTTGTGGCAACTTCGGGTGTCGTCCGGGAGGATGATGAAGGAGTCGAAGCCTTACGGGGAATCATCGAAGGGGAACGCGAGTTGGGACGCAAATCGACGGGAGGGGGCACGGGTGTTGCGATGGGAGCGACGCTCTGGGGATGTGCCGACATTCTCCTCATGCGTTGAGCGTCTGTTGGGGAGATGGTTCTTGCGCCGAGTCCGCTTACGTGCGACGTGTGAGTGCCTGGCATGACCGACACTCTCCGTGAAGTGAGGGCGGCCCCCTTGGTCCTTGGCGACCTGGAAAACGACGTTGACATCCGGCTCTTCTCTGGGGCCAGGCCATCATGACTGCTAGCGCTCGTGGAGAAGTTTGCCGATAGCCTTGGTGCTGGCTGTATTGAGCGAGCCTTGGTCGCTCGAGAAACGCTGAGGTGTCTGGTACCATCGCTGGACTCCCCACCGATGGTGTCTGTCGATGACTGAGGCCCCTCGCTCATGCTTCGTTCAATCCCGGTCGACAATAGGCTCGGGCGGCGCTTCACCGACCCTCTGTTGCTGTAATCCGAGTCGATAATTCCTGGCCCTATCGACTTTCGGGGCGGCTTCGCAATGTTGACATTAGAAACCGGGGGATAGTGGCTTTGGCGACGGGCCCGCATCGCCGCCGGTGCGGTCGGTGCGTCCAAACCGCTCGACGACACCGAGACATTGGAGCCGTTACTAACTTGCCGAACTGACGTGCTGGGCCGTCTTATAATCGATCCTGACCTGGTTGGTCTGGATATTGCGTTGTTGGATGAAAGGGAAGGCTGCATGCTCGAGCGCCCGGGGCCGCGGTTTTGAGAGAGGTGCGCGGCCATCTTATCCTCCAACAGCGACGCCTCCCCAAGGATGCTTCCGTGGCCGGATGGTGAGGGAAACTGGGTCAACTTGAAGTCGGTGGATGCAGACTCGAGGCTGCTCTGAAGATCGTCGAAATTAACCGAGGGTAGAAAGTCGAAAGACGTGTTTGAACCGTTATCTACGTCGTTTGTAGCCCCATTTCGACCGAAGGAGAACAAGGAATGATTGTTGGACGAGGATGCATGCAACATTGGACCGTCGAGGGTATCGCGCGTTGTGGACCTTTGACGGGGCTTCACAACGTCCTTATTGCTACGCAGGCCGGTTAGCACATGTTAGACAATGAGAGGCGAAGAGACCACGGGCAATGTGTAAGCGAAAGTACGTACGATCGAGTTGGGGACTGCGTAGCTGGTCTCGGGCCAGCAGGGACCAAGTGTTGTCCTCTATTCATAGAGAACAACACGAGGAGATCCGAGGACTAGTGGGAAAGAGAATGAGGGTGGACCAGGCCGAGTGAATGAATGACACAAGAATGGCGTTACTCGTACTGTTTCGACTCTCGCAGTTTCTGTCGTCTCGGCTCTTGTCTTGTAGCTGTATATCCGAGCCAAGAAGCAATAACTTCCCTAGTAGGACCAGAGAATCACAATCAATCCCAGTCCGGCAAAGGAGCTGAGAACATCGGCACGACTACCGCATTCCGGGGACGCGACGGACCAAAAAGACCACGGCGAACGGCAAAGTTGACCGATCGGGACAGACCTCTCACAGGACCCAACAGGTTTGTTGATTGACGGAGGTTTTTTTGTTTTGAAGCAGTGCTTGATCGGAAGGGAAAGGGAAGGAAAGGGCTGAGAGGAGGCTTCCAGGTTAGCTAGGTACTATACAGAATAACGCTGGAGGTACCTGTTGATTGGTTAGTTTACACCGATGATTGGCTGGCTGGCTGACAGGTTCGAGTGCTTGTTTTTCCCCGTTGGATTAAGGGAAAGAAAATACAACAGCACCTACCGAATTGTTGATGGGGACGATCCACCAGCAATTCCCAAGTAGGACAAGACCAGACTAAGTAAGATAATGGTCCATGGAGTTGTTCTCGAGCCCTCAATCGGTTATCATGTGCAGCATTTGTTCGTTCATGGATTTAATACCACTACACGAGTACTCAACGACCTACATCCAATGTATCTAAGTTAGATACTTGGGTACATATAGGTAACCTAGGTTGATAGGAAGGAAAAAATATTTGGTACACCTTACTGCTGCAATAAGGGGGCGGGGAAGCAGGCCGGTTGCCACTGGTGCCCTGTCACAACTTCAGCTACAGCGAGCAACCCTCCTGAAAAGTGGAAAGCCCCAGGCAGAGCAGGGTCTTACCTAACGTAACTTGAAGTACACAGTATCGAGGGTCGCCCCTAAACTGGCCACGGGAAGAAACCTTACCTCACCAGGCAAAACTTGACAATGACAAAGGAATTGGAGTGGGGAATCAATGGATAAATGGAAGCGTGTTGCTGCGGTAATGGGCAACGCGACAGACTAGATAAGTAGGTTAGGTATATCCAGTGTTGAGGTATGTAGATACAACTAACGCAATTCTGAACACCTCTGAAGTGGGCAGTCTGGCAAAGATGAAAAGGTGCCCAGTTCGAAATGTCGGAATAAAAAGAGAACGCTACAAGCCTACAACAGCATGCTAATATCGTCGATGGAACTTCGTCCTACCCTCGGGTCACCAAGTCCAGTATCACAGGCACACAGGGGGGAACCTCCTACAGGGCATACGTCCTATTCTGTACGCACATATTATACCGGGCTCAGATTACGCTGCAAGGGCTCACGTGCTGCACCTTCTCGGGACTCTGGATTCGTGCGATAGTGTGAAGATACTGTCTCAGTTTTATTGACAATGAAGCAGGTACAGCAGATGAGGTGGGTAGGCAATTTGGTGTTCTACTCCATCAACAATATTAGTCAGTGTCCAGGCCCGTCGCATGTTTGAAGTTTCAAAAGAATGTAGGTATCGGATTGTCCTACTAGATGCCCAGCGCCTCCTCCAAGAATTATTATATTCCCATTTCACTGCATTGGCATCTAACCACACAGTCTGATAAAGTCGCGTGGCAGTCTTAGATGCACTGATTGGACCGTCTGGTTATCTTTTCCCCTGCAGCTAGGTAGCTAAGGTATGTGCCAAACACTTGTATTTGGTGAAGGGGCGTTTTGTGCAGAAAGTCTCGAAGGGAACGGTTCCATCGCTTTGCATAAACCCGCATACACACTACTGTACTCGTCGGCGGTAGTCGCATGTCATAGCCGCAGGAGGACACCATCGCAAGCCTAGGCATGCATGTTTTTGATTGGCAGTCACACCCGGCTCAGTTCACCACACACTTTGAACATGCAAATAGATTGCGAAAATAACCAGTCAGGTTGTATGTCCATAAGCTGTTTATATGTCACGATTCGACTCATTGAACCCAGACATACATTTTGCCCTATGCATGTTTTACCTGTTGACCTCGCAACCACTCTCAACCCAAATGATACCAAAACGGTTATATTGGGATAGTCAGAACACTAAGCCCTTCCTCTTCAAACGGTCTATGATGAAAACGCAAGAGTCAGCTTCGAGAAGCTGCTCTGCGAAAACAAATCATCGCAGTAAACAGTGTGCGTGATCATGACGTAGCGTCATCTGTACTACGCCTCGTCACGCAAATGACATGGCCAGCGGTGCAAACATGTATCATGTGCAGAAGTTTCGCCTACGTAATAAACATTGCGTATATTTCTTGTGTTTCCTTTTCTTTTCCATTTTCCCGCATTTAGCTTGGTTGTTATGGTACAAGGGTATTATAGTGTTATAATACAGCTACGGGCGTAGTGTATGTAGCAAGGTAGACAGACAAGTACAAGTTGCGATGCACACAAACCAACGCGCCAGTTTTGCGCCAGTCAACCTCTGTATAGAGTGGTTTGTATGTGCGCTGCGCTTCCACCCCAAAAAGTTTGTTGGAAAGAGCGTGTCGATGTGAAGTCGGCATCATGTATGGCCCTGCCGATAGAATCTCCCTCATAGAGTGAAGGTTCAGAGATGGACCACTGCGCAACCATGAGAGGTACGCCCGTCCGGACTGGCAAGTTTCCGTGGCGGCTCAGTGGGCTCCAGATTCCATTCCAGCTTGCTTAGGAGATGCCTGTCTCTTGTCCCGTAAATGTGAACCATGTCGCGCTTCGGTTCGAGCCCTGCATAACTTGTATGTCTTCTCGTTCTCAGATCATCTCCCGGGTATAACTTCCTCTCGCCTCTGTAATCTAGCTCCAATTTTCTTCTATTCAAAGAAACATCCTCCATATCCCCAACCACGCAAGTCCTAGAGATGTCGTCGCGATGCCGAACTTGCGGCTGCGCATGCCGAACATGGACTTGCTCGCCAGGATCTTGGCCCGCTGCCGTTCGAGTTGCGCGTTGCCCGAGAAGTAGCTGTACGCCGCTAGACCGATGAACGCACCGCCGCCTGGTTGGCGAGAAAACCGTCAGCTTTATTGGTCAGAGAAGGAGGATCGCGCAAAAGAAATGTACACTAACCCACGATCCGGCACGGCAGACAGTCATCGCCCCGATCCTGCTTCAGCAGGTCGTTCAGTGGCTCTGGTTTGTCAAGTGTGCCTATAGACGGGACTTTGTCCTTTGACATGTTGACCAAGTTCCAGTGGACGGAAATTGTTGTTGTTGGGCAGCTGTTCTGGACGCAGGAGCCAAGGTAACCTTAGGGTACGCAGTCGCTCGCTCGACCGCAATTGTCACCAACCACAAGTGGCCCGTGCTTTAGCCCCGTATCTGGCAGAGCTTACCCTACAAGGAGAGACCTTCAACCATTCACCAAGGTTAATAAGGAGTTGCTTAATGTTGAAACTTCTATCACACAAGGTTACGAGCAGAGAGAACCGAAGTAGAAATCAGACTCAATAAGAGGTACATGAACTGACGTTTTAAGACGGCATGTTTAGCTACCTCACAACCAGCGACATTCCAAAGAAACCGGAGAACTCTTTCCATCAATCAACCATCTGACAAATAACAAACGTTGGCTCAATAATATACTACTATATAAGAATGCAGTGCGATGTCTATAGTTTGAAAGCACCGCTGGAGGTTGCCTTAGCCGCCTTGGCTTTGTTGCCATCAATATCGACAACTTCACCCTTCTTGTTGATGACTCTGACACCGCCCTTTCTGAGATCGCCCAAGGTTTCTTGTTGCTGCTGAGCTTTGGCGCTCTTGGGCTTCTTGGCGTCCAAGCCACCAGCCTTGCGGATCCTCTCCTTCTCGCGACGGCGCCGCCTGACCTTGTCTTCGCGACTCATCTCCTGCTTAGCAACAGGCAGACCGTTCTTTGCGACCACCTCGCCCTGCTCGGCCGTATCCTTTCCGGCCTTGTAGACTTCCTGAGGAGCCAGCGTATTGTCGCCACCGCTGACGCCCTGGGCAGTGGTTGGTTGCGCGTCTTCCATGCTGATCGTGGCAACATCTGGTACGATTGTGAGACTGGCAGAGACCGGCTTCGGCCTGTAATTCCAGCTACTTAGGGCATCGAGCCTGGAGCTGAGCTCCTTCCACATCTGTTCTATCTCCTTCTCTTCCTTCCGCTGCTTCTCCTCGGACTTGCTAACGTACGAGTCGGAATTGGCGTTCTTGACGTGCTCCTCTTCGTACAGTTCGGCAAGACTTTGCTTAGATTTGGTGTCCTCCACTGTGGCCAGACCACGACGCGTGTTCGTAGAAAATTCTGCAGCATCGGGCCGTCTGCGGATAACCTCGTCGAATTCCCTGGCTATTATGCGTCGCTTGATGAGGTCTTCGATGCTTTCATTAACATCAGGTGTGATGACTGGTACGGGTTTTCCGGCATGCTCGAAGTCGAGATCTTGCTCCAGAAGAGAGTTTACCGGGCGGTCGACAGCCATGGCCTCACCAGCCATAGTCCACTCTTTCTTCGCAACGTTGGCGGCTTCCAACTTGCGGATTTCCTCGGCCAGTTTGGCTTGCCTTCTTTCAAACGCCGACCGTCTTGATTTAGGATCTCCGGCAGAAACATCTGAGAGCGCACCATCGGAGTCTTCGTGTTCGGATTCGTCGTCAAACAGATCTCGGCGGACGTCGGCCATTGCGCGTTCCACTTCATCCTCAGCTGGGCCCCTAAACTTCTCAGTGTCTGGTTTACGAGGTTTGCTCTGCTTGCCTCCTTTCCGTCGCGGGGGCGCGAAAAAGTCTTTGTAACGAATGTCATTGGCGTTGAATTCGTCCTCGTCATCCATTTCGCCGTTCTCATCCTCGAGTTCACTGTCGCCTTCTGGAGCATCCAGGTCCATGTTACCAAAGGTCGGGCCACCTTCGTCATCGTCATCGTCATCTCCTTCACCCTCATCTTCATCCTCGAAGCCAAAGGCCATATCATCCTCGTTTTGCTTTTTACCCTTCTTTAGCTTCTTTGAATCGCCTTTGGCGGGTGGTTGTTTCGCTGATAACGGATCAGCGTGCCAGTCAACCTCCTCGTCGTCGCTTCCCTGGTCGACATTAGGGTCGGCTCTGGCATCTGCGTCTTCAAACATTTGCGTTTGTTTGTTGAACTCATCGATGGAGAAGAAGCCGTCGTTGAGGCCGTGAGGGTCTGCAACAAAAAACCCGACGTCATCCTCCTCGTCATCTTCGTCATCTTGGTCGCCGTCTTCTTCGTCTTCTTCCTCCCCCTCTTCTCCATCGTATGCCTCTGTGTCACCCTCGGCCATCTCCACGGAGTGACCCTCTACATCGGATTCATCGCCCGAGAGCCCTTCTTCCAGTTCTTCGTCATCTTCTTCGTCGTCAAGTCCACTAGCTGAATCTTCGTCGCTCAGTGCGGAGCCTTCAAGATCGCTTTCATCAAGTTCGGAAGAGTTTTCCTTTTCCTCGCCCTCATCCTTTTGAATCTGATTATGTTCTTCTAACTCTTTGAGCGTATGTTCGGCATCTTGTAAAGTACACGTGATGATTCTTTTCGCCTGTTCCCAGACTTGGTTGCTCTCGAAGCCCTCAACATGCAGTTTCCTGACTTTGAGAACCTCAGTCGGGCCGTGGTTCTGTTCGGCACGTTTTCGCTTCTTCGTCTCACGCAATCGCTGTTGCTGCTCATCGCTTACTCGGCTTGCAAATGTATCCAATGTAGCCTTCGCAAGCTGTAAAGACGCATTGGGGAGGGAGGGTGTGGGCTGAAGAAAGTCATGGCGATTGCCAGCCTTGATGGCCTCGAAAAGGGCTAGCATCTCCATGCCGCTGGAGGGGCGAGTTGGATCTGTGAGGGCGGATAAGAAATTCAATGACGGTGCATTAGTGAGGGTATGCGATGTCGAAGTCATGGAGGACGTAGTACTAGCGGGCCCAGCCATTGCCAGATTTTGCTCTTGCTGGGTAAGGAGACAAGGTCGAAAAAATCCACCAAGCTTTTACCAGTAGGTACAGCACTAGAGGCCAGAAAAAGTTGGCAACGATGCTGTGACCTGCGATAAGCCGAACAGACGTTTCTCAGCCAAATAAAATTTCCCAGGTTCAAGGGTCCAGAGCCTCCACTAAAACAGCACGCTGAAAGCTATAGTAACCAATGGAATTGTCTCTGGAGAACTAAATTTCTTATTGGCCAGGCTTTCGAGGACGCTGTTTGGCAGTACTGCTGTCCCTCACTCCAGCTAATAGGAGCTCCCCCAACCAAGAAATCCGATGCTGGCGTCTTGCCTATGTCATCGCATTCTGTAATTCTACCAGCTTGACCATGCGCTTCAAGAGTCACCCACCATGAACGGCGTAATTGAGGCGCTGCACATCTTCGATGAGCACAGGTTAGCTGCCTTGTCCAGAAACTGTCCCCCTTCTCATTGGATTCTTACTGACGGCACGTCCTCTCCGAAAGACGCGCCATCCTCTCCCACACCTACACCTCTCGCCCGCTCTCTGCTGCCAACCTCTTGCCTTTGTATCTGGACCACCCGGCGCCGCGGCCCAACCTGATCTACTTACCGAATACGAACCCCCCTACTCTTGTGTTTAGTATAGATCATGCGAATCTGCTCTACCTGGCAACTACCTCGTCCGACATCGAACCTCTTTTAGTACTCGAGTTCTTGCATCGTGTCATCGATGTGTTGGAAGAGTTTCTTGGTGCGCCCGTCCTCGCACACAAGATCGAAGCGAACTACGATGTCGTTGCCCAACTCCTCACCGAAATGTGCGATGCCGGCATAGTCAATACCACGGAATCGAACGCGCTGAGGGATGTGGTTGAAGTAGAAGGTCTTCTAGACAAGCTACTGGGTAGCATCAATCTTCCTAGCAAAACCCCCGCCAATTCAGTCACTGGTTCCTTGATAGCTCAGAATGGTCCATCTTTGCCATGGCGGCGAGCGAATGTTCGTCATACGGTCAACGAACTATACGCAGATGTTGTGGAGACGCTGTCTGTCACGTTGGCACCATCGGGCCGGCCTATTGCCGCTTTTGCAAATGGAACCATTGCCTTTACATCCAAGGTTTCAGGCGTGCCAGATATAGTCGTCAGCCTCAACAGTCCTTCAGGGAAGCACAACTTGAAGAACATCATGGAATTGCCCGTGTTCCATCCTTGCGTTCGGTTGAATCGCTGGAAGGACAACCCGGGAGAGCTCAGCTTTATACCCCCAGATGGCCGTTTTATTCTGGCCGGCTACGAGGTTGACCTGTTGCCCTTCAACGATGGGAAGGGCAACTCAAAAAGTCTGACATTGCCTGTTGGCGTTGAAGTGAAGACAGGCCTCGGCTCACTAGGCTCAGAATTCGAAGTTCGTCTAAACATAAACAGACACTTCGGTCCTGCTGGCCACCCCACCTTCGGTCCATCGTCTAGGGGAGCAGGGACAGGTGGTAGAGGATTTGGCGGGCCTCAGCCGGGTACTGTCGCTTCTCCTTTGCTTCAAGATGTGGTTGTCTCGGTGCCGCTCCCATCAGATGTTAGGAACCTGTCGGATGTGCGACCAAGCAAGGGAGATGCCAGTTATAACCCCGGGGACAAGGTCCTTGAATGGCACATACCAGCGAAAGATGTCTCCGCGGGCACGTCTAATTTTGGTCTACGCTGTACTGTTGTCGGACCGTTAGTGGACGATGCTCTCGAAGACGACTCGGCGGATTTTGGTCTTGGACCGGATTATTCGTACGATGCACCGTACCAGGTTTCGGAGGCGCGTCGTAACCCTGAAGAGACGGCCAAATCATCGGAGGACGAACGGGACGCGAAGAAAGTGGCACAAAATAAGATCCTGATGCCCAGCTCTGCCTCAGTCAGTTTCTCTGTCAAGGGATGGATTCCAAGTGGGATCAAGATAGACAGCATCGTGGTTGACCCTAGGAGGAGTCGCGGGTTAGGAGAGGGATCCAAACCATATAAAGGAGTCAAGTATCTCACAATAAGCAAAGGGGGCGTGGAGATACGATGCTGAAACTAGAGACGCAGCCACGTGTCTTTCCATACTTTGTTTTTGACATTGGTGTTTATTACAGTTGTTGGCGTAGAGCTGTGCTCCAGACTGGTGCTATTTGTTCTATCGCCAATACATTCATAACCCCTGACCAGCAACCCCACTCACGGCATGTTGGACAAGGCATACAGAAGTACTGCTGTGCCTTACAACCAAACAGTCTGGTTCTATAAGACTAATTCTTCGAATATTTATCAAGCAGTGGGAGGTAGTATGTTAAATTGTTTTGGGCAAACCTCAATTCGAAGGATACACTCTTCACGTCACACGGCGCTTTATTGTGTTCGGAATGCGACCATAAAACCCCCATCTTGTCCGCTGGCAGGTCATTTGGCAAGTTCTGGCACAAACAAGGGGTCAAGCGGGAAAGACCGGGTGGAAGGTGGGGTTGAGGGATCCAGGCACGGCCAGGGGTGTGAGCTTTTTGTCCGGGGAACCCCTTGCTCGGCCTTGGCGGGTGTAACCTGTGTGGGGGAGATTTGGGGTAATGCCAGCTAACGACGTAGGGGCTACCTTATTTTCTGCGGAGGACGCCCTCCCTTTAGTCTACTGCTACTTACCTACCTGGGCAGTTTGATAGGAAAGTATGGAACAGAACCTGATGGACTCCGACTCTTCACGAGACATTGCCCAGAGTTTATGACCCCAACGCCAGCCTCGTGTCCAACGATCGGGAGCCGTGTTCACCGTAACTCAGCTCCTTCCTGGCCGGCCTACGGTGATGAATACGCTCGGTTCCTCGTTCTGCTGTCGGCCTGCCCGAACAGCTGCCTTCGCAGCGAACGTTTCGTCTTTGTTACGAATACTGTCACAACGTCAATCATCGGGCATCACAGTGACAAAACGTACACGGCACTCGATCGGCGGTCGACGACATGGCTCTACTACAAGTGCTCGGACGCGGCCACGCACCGCCATTTTCTTCCCAGGTAATCCCAGATTGACGTCCGTCTTTGTAGTCAGTCCCGTCCCGTGACTCACGCACTCCTCTGTTCTCCTGTAGGCCAAGGCGTGCAGAAAGTCGGCATGCTCAGACCCTGGCTCGAAGCCTTTCCCCGCACCGCTACGGAAATCCTCGACGAGATCGACTCCTATATGGGCTATAAACTTTCGGACGTGATAGAGAATGGACCGAGTCGAGTATTAACCACGACGCCGAATGCACAACCGGCCATAATGGCCACATCAATCCTCATCCTCCGGATCCTAGAACGCGAATTCGGATTCAAAGTGGCGGATAGGGTGGACGTTTCGCTTGGACACTCACTCGGGGAGTTCGCGGCGCTGGTTGCCGGCGGCGTCCTCGAGTTCCAGGACGCTCTGTACCTGGTGCGCCGTCGCGCGGAAGCAATGGCAGAAGCAACGCAGCAGGCGCGAGAGAAGTACGGCGGAGAATATGGTATGGTAGCTGTTGTCACCGAGCCCGAGTACCTGACTGGGCTTGTCGAAGCCATCGACGAATTCGTGGGGTACCGAAGTGCGGGCGCACGGAGCGAAAGCGCAGAGTCGCGCAAACCGATCGATCAAGTGCTCATCGCGAACATCAACAGCAAGAACCAGATTGTGCTGAGCGGCTCGGTGCAGAAGATCAAAGAATTAGTGGCCCATGTACGGCAGTTCCTCGGTCACGACCCTAGGGCGGTGCGGCTCAACAGCGACAGCCCCTTTCACAGCCCCATAATGTGGCCGGCTGTACGTGTCATGAGAGACCTATTATCCAAGAACAGCATCATCAAGGGCCGAGAGGACCAGGACATCGTCACCTTTCCCGGAGAGGTGCAATGCATCAGCAACGTCAGCGCGAGACCGTTCGGCAGCGCTGCCGAGGTGAAAGAGCTCCTGGCCAGACAGTGTCTCGAGACTGTCAGATGGTGGGACAGCATCAAATATCTCGACCAGGAACAGAAGGTCCGGAGGTGGATCGGCATAGGGCCTGGTAAAGTAGGCCGAAACCTTGTCGGGAAAGAGGTGGGCATGCGCGGCATGGACGTCGTAAAAGGCGGTGGCGTGTGGGCCATTACGGATCCCACCGAGATCGAAGATGTCCTCCGAGGACTGGAGAAGACGGAGTCTCTGGCCGAGGAAGAGGAAGAGGAACGGGAGTAATAAAACTGTTTCCCTACCAATCTTCCATTTTTTGCCTTTTCCCTTTGGGGTTCTAGTTGGGTAGCGATACAGCAGTCCTGGGCGCCAGAATCCATATTACCCACTGTATATATCACTTTCACATGTTTTGTCTTCTTTTCTATGCGTGGAGCTGTTGGCTGGGATCGGGATCAGGTTAAGGTGGCCATGGTGTTTGTTTACTCCTGCGATGGCTTAACTAGCGGTATCATATTATAGAATATCAAAATTCAAGATAAGACCAGAAAAGCAGCTTGCATTCAATGTTGCTGGTATGGACAAACATTCTTGAGTATTTGGGGGCTTGAAAGTCCCTTCCAAGGATTGATGGTGGGGCACGGAGCTTACATAGCTGCCTAAGGTTACACCTATGCACCTAAGACGAAACCTAGCTGAAGCTGTGTCAACTGCCACTTTGGCTATCACAACAACCTCACATCCCAGAATCCTTCTTGACGTTGGTGACTTACTGTGTGCCAAGCCACTCACTCCGAGGATTGCGCGCAGCAATGGCGACCACAATCCCGTCTATAGCCTGCTTGGGCGTTATAGGACGTAATGTAAGGAGCTCGATATCAATCAATCACTTTTGCCCATGCCCTCCCCTCCTCTCCTCTCTCCCAATTGCCCAAAACGCTGCATATCCCAACCCCGAAGTCAAGTTACCCCCCTCTCTCATGTTTTATGCTTATTTAGCAATGCCGGGTGACTACTTTAACTAACTGAGCACCTAAACTTTCTTCCAGAATAACCCGCTCCACATAACCATCTTCCCGTCCTACGATAGCACGATGCAGACGTTCGCGCCCGTGCGCACGCCGCTGCAGTTCTCGCTCCTGCTCTCGGGCACGCTGGACGTGTTCGGGCGGCAACAACAACACGCGTCGTCGTCATCCAATCCCTCTGCGACCTCTGCTTCCCTACTGCTACACGCCGTGGACGACAGGCTGGCGGCGTACGGCTTCGAGACGAACACGGGGGTCAAGTTCGTCGCGGTGGTGGATATGCGGGGGCGCTCTTCTTCTCTTCTCAAGAGCGCAGTGGCGGGTGGAAATGTAGGGGTAGGGGTAGGGGTGGGAGGGTTAAGGGACAGCGAGCTGAAGCCCGTGTTTCGAGCCATGCAGACGGCGTACGTGCGACTGTTGCAGAACCCGTTTTACGATCCCGATGAGAGTACTGGTGGAAAGAAGAGGATCACGAGTCAGAGGTTCGCGGACGAGATGAAGAGGATCGGCGAGAGTTGGGTGCCTGGGGCTACTACGGCGTTGTAAAAGATGGTAAGAGTCGGAGGGCGTTTGGTTGTGCCTAAAAGATGGGATTATTACCAAAAATCGGAGGAGGGGGGGGGCATGAGGTCGTCGCACACACACACTGCGACCCTAATGGGTGACTAGATCACAGACAGGTCTCTTACCTCCGGTTCATAATGGCGTTAACGAGGCATATGAGCACGGCGTCTCGGCGTTGGCGTGTTTAAAACAGGATGGTAGGGGGGTGGATATGGATCTTCCTATTTGCTTTTATACCATGGTTTTACTAGACTACAAACAACGAATGGATTTGTTTTCACGACACTTGAAGCAAAGCCACGTTCATCGAGCATAATATTTATCATAACTGTCTCTTTTTTTTCTTCACTTTTCTTCTTCTTCTTGGAAGGATTTCCTCAGACTCTGAACCCGGAGCCTCTGCAAACCAGCGGGCTCGTCTAGCTCTACGGAGAATCCCATGGTGACGTCCCCGGGCACCTTCTTTTCGTCTGGTGTCGATGGCCGCGGCCGCGATGCGGGCCGCCCTTCCCAGTGCCGCGCCTCGACCGGCAACGGCTGCCACCAGTCGTCGCCCTGGCGCGCGTGCCACCGCTCGCCGCACATCTCCCACAGGCGGCTGGCGGCGCGCTTGTACGCGAAGCGCTCGTCCTCGCCCGTGAAGGCGCCCGTGTTGCTGAAGTCGACCTTTGGCGATGATCTTCCTCCCTCACTGCCGCCAAAGTCCGAGCCGGACTCTTCGCTGTCGCTGACGGCGCTAAACTTGGCGTCGTACGAGGATATGTTGGGCCGGAAGGGGGAGATCTGGTCCTGGTATGCTTCCGCGATGGTCTCGGAGTGGAGCACGTCTGCGTCCAACTGCTCGACTGTTTGTTCGTGTTCTTCTTTAGTATTAGCGTTCTGCGCGCGTGAATGCTGTTGCTGCTGCTGAGCGTCTGGAAAGAAGAGGTCGTCGGGCCCGACGGCGGCTCGGATGATAAGCTTGCACCGCGCCTCGTAGAGGGCGTCGAGCAGGGTGATGAGTCTCCTGGCCTCGTTCTTCTTCTGCAGCACGAGCACGGGCACGTTGTCGATGATGAATGTGTGGTATGTGCTGGCCATGGTGATATAATCTGCTGGGCCGAACGAGGACACGAGGTCCTCGAAGTCCCAGAGCACGACGCCGTCGCGCTGCCGGGGTATGGTTATCGTTCGTCCGTACACTGTTAGTGTTGCGGCTTTCCATGACGCGAGTTCATGCATATGGTGGCTTTCCAGCATTTCTTGCCATGCTGCGTCATGTTCTGGATCATGGGAATAATAATACTCTTTGGGCCGTGCGATAGTTGAGGTGGGCTCTCCCTCGGCTTTTGAGATGGAGTTTTCCGACTCGAGTCCCACTCGTGCTCGAGGTAAAACGCCTTCGAGCCCGGTGATCTTAATAGTATCATCGGATAGAACATTGGTATCTCTCCTTCTCCAGTCTCGAGCACCATCCATCTGCCAGAACTCACACCGCGCTTTAAGGACCTCTAGAAACGACGCAAAGTCGCTAGACGAGCCATATAGCTCGCCTCTACCTCGAGTCTTGCCGAAGCCGAGGGCCTGGCTGATCAGGCCTCCCGTAGTGGGCGCGACGTACTCGAACCCAGTGGCTCTCTCTAGTTCTTCAGGCATGCGGTTGGACGAGGCGATAAGGACACCGCCGAGCTGGAAGAAGGTTGTGAATAGATTGCTAAGGATCTTGCTCGCCGCTCTATCTGGTAGCTGGAACTCGTCCAGGAAAAGGATGGGAGACCTCTCGACCAGCTCCTTCGCCAGCCACAGGAGCGAGTACTGGTGATCTTCATCCCCTGCCGCCATCGTGTGCGCCTTCCTGTGGCGCTCTAGCTGGGATATCGTGTATAGCATGAAGGTATTGAAATGCCAGCGCTTCTTACGGCTTGTGGGCACCCCCTCGGCGAGAAGGTCGAGCAGCATCGACTTCCCCGTGCCCACTTCACCGGACAAGAACAAACCCCTCGGCGAATCGATATGGATGGCTTCTTCATATCCCTCGAGCACTCTCGTCAGCGCAAGGGTGTCTCTGCCCTGCGTCCGCGCGAAGAAGCGCGCGAAGAGCGGGTTCCGCCGTATCGGATGCGTGTCCGATGCTAGACTGCGCGAGCTATCCTTCTCCCTTTGTTTGTTCAGCGTGCTCGAGATCTCTCTGAGCCTCGCGCTGTATTCTACCGCGGGACTGTAGTCTTTTAACCGATGGTAGACCTTCTGGAGATGCAGTGCCAAGCGGTGCTGCGCCGGGTCTGGGGAACAGAGTCCGGTTGCGAGCAGTGACTGGTATTTAACAAGGGGGTCCGTGATGGTGACGAAGCTCATGTGACGTCTCATCGTGCCTGATGAATGCTTTATGCAACAGGCACGATATGAGGCTGCGCCGCGCCGCATCGATTGTGAGGCTTGAGCTCTTTATGGCATATAATATTTATGAGTTTTAGTCATCCCGGCCTACAGCTGGACGTAACCGAGGTATAAGGAGGGGGACACTTGAAAACTCATGGACAAGAATAGACGTCAAATGGCATCATGCGATTGGAATCTATTTGTCAGTGCAATATTGAATAAAGGTACAGACTAATTCTATAATTGCCAAAATGAGATGTAAAGAAAGCCCATCGCAGATGCTATACCGATGCTCTGTTCTCAAACTGAAAGCCAGCAGTTGTAAAGTACGAGTTGAGGTCATGACGAAATATAGAGCCCAGACGGTGCCAGGTGGTAGAGCCAGGCGGTTATATTCGACAGTTGTTGCGCCTCCTTTGCATTCCAAGGTTCGGGCCCATCCGTCCCCAGGTTTCTTTCACCTTAGCTTACGGTGCGTAATTGGTCAACTAGCAGTAGAACATCTTGGCAATATGCTGTAAATACTAAATGCCCAAAGGGTTGTGGTTATTGCTTGAAAAAGTGCAGTTTCGGAATCAAAGGAAAGAGCCCTAATAAGCTCCTGCTAACAACTGGATAACGCTCTTGTTTCTAGTTTCTAGAACTTATTAGTTACCGGTTACAAAAAAAAGTAACGGAAAGAATGATTTAATAGCACCAATCCACTAACGTAACTTTAACCCTGTGTAAGGCAATTCTTATATGAAGAGGCTTGTCCCTGGTGACCGCAGTCTTGTATGTTCCTGCCCCTGGCGCTCTTTGTTGTTCCTTCATTGGTTCAATCCCCAGTGACGTTTTTAGGACAGGAGTGTCAACTGCCCATTGAATGTACCTAAGTTACAAGCTGTACAGCATACTGCTGTATTGTGTACATGTACTTAAGTAGCTCGTACTAGGCCAAATCCAGAAATGGTGTGTTGTAATTTTTCCCAGGCAGGTCAAGGTCAACAAGCTCCAATCATCAGTAGCCAGTTGGATGAGCCTCGTCATTCTTTTCCATTCTTCTCTCCATTATTACAAAGTACTGTTGAGCTCGCCATTCTCGATCCCATCAATTTTCTTTGCTTCCTGATTGCGTAGGGTATAGGTAGAACGTCTGCTTTTCTTCTGCCCTCACCAAGTCTGCTTACACGCGTATGAAAGCATCGATAGTAAACCCCAATAATACAATCACACCCACCGCATCTTACGCGCCGGTTGCGTCAAACTCCGCTTTGCCTGTCTACCAATCCAACCAACACAATACGAAATCATCCATCTGACCGCCGACGCATATCTGAAAAGTCAACCACCATATCCATCCGTACTTGCTGTACTTCCCGAACTTCAATACACGCCATCCATCGAGGACGGCCGGAGTCGTCTAGGACTTCACCACACAATGTTTGCGCCGACGCCGGCAAGCAGTCAGAATGGGACTGCGGCTGGGATGGTCACGCGAAGTCGTCGTCGTCAACGACCACATAGCTCAGATAACTCCCTGTCACAGCCGAAATCCAAGCGGCTACGGTCCGACCGGCCTCAGGTTACCGACCAGACCTTCGCCGAACCTGCTGCCGCCGCGCCCGAGACCTATGAAGTCAAGGCTTTAGAGTCTACTTCCGTCGAGAATAGACAGGATGGGATAGAACCCTCTTTCTCTGCATCGAGACGGGAATTGGCCGTGCGCTCCAAGAAGGGGAGAGCGGGTGATCGTGTCCACAAGGGCGACCCCGCTACGTTTTTGGTAAACTTGCCCTTTCTTGCTTACCTATTTATGTACATCCCACCGTGTCGAGTTCATCTGTTTCTGACATCTCTCTACACAGTCTACAAACGACGGATTTGATGTTCGGAAACTTCCCGTTCTTCCGGAACGATTAAGCATCGACACTACCAGTAAGCGCTTTCTTTCTCTGTGACCACTGACCACAACCTTTCGCGCTACTGATCTTGGTTCTCACTAGGTCGCCAACATGGCTACGTTGACAGCGCCAGGGCTGGTGCTCTCGTTCTCACCCACACCCACGCTGTTGCCTGGGGATATACGGCGCCTTCGATGTCCGCCCTCGAATCGTTCACGTTCACGCTGCCTCATCCGTCCAAGAACTCTACGGATCCCTTACCACTCGGCTCCCTCGTCTCTCCGTCTGCCTCTTCGCACGATTATGGTCTGGTTATTGTCATGCCGACTAGCGGTAGGATCACCTACTGGGAGTCGATATCCAGCGCAACGACCCTCAACTTTATCCGAGAACAACGGACTGGCGTTGAAGATACCATATCGGGAATATCCTCGGGCGAGCATGTCATCCAGTTGGTCAACTTGGAAGCGGCCTCGGGCTTCGTTCTGGCGTTCAGTAGCGGCCGGATGGCTTACATGAGCGTACGAGATTTACATGGGCGCCCAAAGATCTCTGTCCAGTTTCTACGCTGCAGTCTTGGCCCATCGACCGGCGGCTTCTTCGGAAGCTTACGGAAGGCCTTCCCCTCGATAGTCCAGGGCGATATAGCCGCGGTGCGAGCAGACCGCTCTACCAAACAGGCCGAGTGCACCGTGATTGCGGCCACTTCGAAAGGACGTATCCACTCGTGGAGGATACACCGGGGTGGTCATCACGATGTTCTGACCGACGTGGACACTCGGGGCTCCCTCATCAAAGCTATCCAGAAAGCAGACGAGACGAGCAGGGATCTCGCGGCCGAATCCCTCAAGATCATCGACTTTTGTTTTGTGCCCAAGGGCATATCTCAATACGCGGACATGAGTCTGTTACGGACAGCTCAGGGAGTTGGAAACCGGCAACACATCTTGCTCCTTACCTCGCTTGACAACGGAGAGTCCCGTCGGTATCACTTGGTTGAGATGATGGTTCCGAACGCGTATGGACCGGAGACGGGAGTAGAGATCGGTATGGTCCGTACTATATCATGCTATTATACGCCACCCAGCCCGCATGCGCTTGTGAAACCGCGGATCTATCTGCCCAAGCCTGCCGTGATCGCTTTCCTCGTGTTCGACCATGCCGCGGTAGTAGCTTCCATAGCGCAACCCCCGGTATCTCCCGACTCGCAAATCATGCAGGACAACGACACGCTCCCGCCACCCTTCGAGGACGTCATCGACATCCGCGACGATTCTACGCTCGAGATTGTCGGCTCTGGATTCGAGGAGCCCCAGATCTATGACCCTGGCGAAGAGAATATACGTGATGCGCACATCAAGACCAAAAACCCAGTACTACTGCTGCTTTCTCGGGGAGCCGGGGCTATGCGCGTCTCGGTTCGCGACTATCCTCGGTTCGCCACCACGTCGCCTCCAAAAGTTACTGCGAAAGGCAAGTTGGAGCAGGCTGTGTTCTTCGGACACAAGGAGAATAACCCGCTCGTCTTCGGCAACCAACACGGCATTCGTTTCAGCAACGAGGAATATGGAGCGGCGGCCTTGCAGTTAAGCGAGGAGATCCTCACCTCTGCGGGACCGCACCTCGCCTCTGTAGCCGCGAGCCTCGACGCCAATATCAAGGATCGCGTCCAGTATCTGGGCTGGATGATGTCGCATCTGAAGACTCTTGGCGTCGACCTCGACCGTCGCACCAAGTGGCGCCTGCTGTGGAACGCCGAGAAGATGCACGTCGCGAGCACTCTCTGGCGCAAGCATGAGGAGTTCCTACGGATGCGGCCCGCTGGCTCGATGACCATTGCTGCCGAGACGGTCGAATGCATCCGTGCCGAAGAGAAGTCCACGCCAGACCCGGAGAGAGGGGAGACAGACGAACTCAGGCACTGGTTCATCCACGACGTGAACCGGATGGAGTTGTTCATCGCCTGGGGATATCAGGTTGTCAAGACCAACTCGATGCTCCACAAAGATAACGCCGCTACGACGCGGCTGATATACGAGGCGTCCGACATGTACAATAGCACCATTCGCGCCGCCTTTGACTTTAGACAAGCGAACCTCGAACTGTACGGGCTGGGACAGGAGAAGCTTGTTCACGGCATCCTGGAAGGCCACTACGCAGGTTTACCTACTCCCTGGACTTCGGATAAATTCATAGCCAACAACCTCAAACGCCAAGTCGAACTGATCACGTACTGGATGAAAGACCATCCGGCACAGAGCGAAGAGACGAAAGCGTTGATGGAGAAGACGCGCGAGATTCTCCCCGAGCTGACTGCGACTTACCTCTCCGTGCTTCAAGAGCTGGCCCGATGGGACCTCGCGAGTGACGACCCCAAAGACGTCGAGGAAGGCGAGAGGTTTCAGGAGGTGTACGAAAAGGATCGTCACGACAAGGTCATCCTGCTCTACGAGTCGGACAACCCGGAGGCTGCCATCAAGCTGGCCGAGGTTCACCGTTCTCTACCTGCCCTGGCCGAAGTTCTCACACGGCAGATCCACGGATATCGCAAGCAGCTCTCTAACCCTGCCCTCTCACCAAGCCAGAGCGAGGCGCTGGAGGACAAGATGGACGAGAAGGAAATGAAGGTCAAGGAGTGCTTCACGGCTTACGGGGAGGAGTTCGCTTTCCCCTTGTACGACTACATCTTCGACACGTATGGTGTGGACGCCCTTCTCAACTACGCCGGCGACAAGGTCTACAAGACCAAGTATCTCCGAAGCAAGCCGCAGTTGGCCAAGATCTCGTGGATCAATGACGTTGTGGAAGAGGAAGACATCGACCACGCTGCCGACACGCTGCTCGAGCTGGGACTGGCGCGGGAACAGCAGATTTGGAACAAGAAGATCCAGCTTAGTCTCAGCAAGCTCGCTCGGATGGCGGATGCATCGTCGGGTCCGCAGAAGGTGACGATGAGCGATCTTGCTGACGACGCGCGGCTCAATGTGATCGATAAAGAGCTCACGGTGATCAACATCCAGAACGAGTTCTATAACACGCAGGTCTACCCTCTCATCAGCGTGGCCTTGGACGAGAGCGAGGAGCTCGGTCTTGTCAAAGAAGCCTTCGCTCTCAAATATCCGAAAAAGTTCAAGATCATCCATCAGCTCTTCGAGGATGGGATCAGACGACTCCTTAAGCACGAAGCTCTCGACCCGCTCACCCTGATCGATCTCCTGACCCTTGCCCACTTCCCGCTGGAGACGAGAGACGCGGTGGTTGACCAGTTCTTCCTGGCCCTGCAGGTGGCGTACAACGGAATCCACAGCGCGCCCGAGCGTGTGCCGGTGGAAAGGCTCATCTGGAGAAGATGCTATCTGCGGGAGGACTGGTCCCGGGTCAACGAGACGGGGGCCAGGGACGATGCCACGAACGTCGACGTGCTGGGCGAAACCGAGCTTTACCAGGTCTACTGTACCCTGAGCGCCAATGGTGAGAGCACCTGTCCGATTCTTCGGTCCGACCTTTTGTCTAACCATCGGCCAGATCAAGATATGAAGGGCAAGAAGCACGTCGAGTTCCGGAGACTGCTGCCATCGAACGTGCTCGGTGTGTACACGAAGACGCTCGACCGCCGGTTCTCGAGCATGGATGAAGGATACCAGAACAAGGTCCTGGAGGTCATGCGGTGGGAAGACGCAGCCCTGCGCAAGCAGATGGAGAAGTACCGGTTGGAGGACTGGGCGAAGGCGACGAAGGACCTGGCGGACGCGGCGGTTCAGCGGCAATATGACGATGCTACGGAACATAAGTCGGCGACGGCCAACTTTATCAGATCGCTGCCTCTGAAGAAGTCGTTGGCAAAACTGGCCGAGGCGTCCAATGGGCGAAGGAACGGTCTGCATTGAAAATTGGAAAAAGGATGAAAATGAGAAAACGGTCTGTCTCAGGAAGAAGACCTTGATGTGGACTTGGCTGGTCGGCGTTCTGTTACCGGGGGGAGTTAGATGCTGATTGTATTATAATCGTGTTTCTCCTGTCGGTCGGCTCTGGTGAAGCATAGTAACCTTAGCTATAAGTGGCCGTGAGACGCGAGTCGACGTCTTCTCAGTAGATGATGAAGTATTTGCTGTTATGGGGATACTCGGGTTAAGGTCATCAGGCGACGACTATCTACCTACTGTGTAGTTCTTTGTAGTGTAGAAGAAGTATATGCCTTTGACGGAAGTTGTCATGTCAACGCTGTCTGTCTGCTTGTGTTGTGTTATAACTTATCAGTATTACCCCGAGCATTCGGTGTGCTAACTGCGGGTAAATGCCGTGCATGATGAGGACGGGATATTCAACTGTTTCAGATTCATCACCCCTGGAACAATAAATCCAAAAAAAAGATTTCAAACAGGGCTCGCAAAACACTCGCCCTCCATCTCCCTCCTGCGTCCGTCGCCATCAACCCATCGATACGTGACGTTCCCATAGAACACCCACCCGAGCCTCCTATATAGGCGAATGGCATCCTGGTCCTTGACCAAGGCGAAGAGGAGCACGCGCTCGCCGCGCTCGTGAGCTTCCTTTAGCACGGCGTCGATGAGCCGGGAAGCGAGACCGCGCCCGCGGTGGTCGGGGTGTATGAAGAGCCATCCGAGGACGGCCAGTTTTTCCTTTTCCTCCTTCTCTGTATCTTCCTCCTTCTCCTTCTGCGCCTCCTTCTCCTCATCCTGCGCTCGCTTTGCTTTTGCTTTTGCTTTTGCTCTCCAGAGCGCGACGGCGAGATTGGTACTCACATTTTGTCCCCCGCCGCCGCTGCTCAAGAGAGCGACGTGGCCGACGACGACGCCGTTGTCGTTGTTGACGGCTACCCAGGCCTTGTTATTGTTGTTGTTGTCGGTGGCAGAGGTGATGGCGCCCAGGTTACGCGAAGCGTTCGCTGGTCCCTGGACAGGGTACCCGCTGTTCGCGTACACGGACCGCAGAACCTCGGCCAAGGACGGGAGGTCCTCGGTTGTTCGGGGCCGGATGGTGAATGTCTTTGTGGTTGTGTTTGTGGTGTTGCTTGGCATGGTCTCTTTTTTTTTTTTTTTTTTTTTTTTTTTGGTTCTTGAGTCTTGTTTAGCTTTTTTGTGTGGACTTTGTTTGCTTGGATTTGTAACTCTTTTTATTCTTTGGGATGTTTAATGAATGAATGGGGAGGGAAGCCTACATACATCAGCATAGGCTGGGGTTGAAGAGTGAGTCAGAGTTAGGTGAGTGAGAAATTAGAGCCGGATAAGCCAGTCACTAACTAGGTCGGTAAGAAAGCTCCGGGCTAAATAACAACAGAACTCACTATTTTCGGCCCGGCCGCAAGGCAGCAACCACATATGCAGTACATGTCTGTCTGGGCGTCGAAGTCCCACAAAAGATGCAGAACAACACAAGCAGGGATCGGACATGTGTCAGTGTGGGAAAAAAAGCCTTGAAAAGGAATTCTCTTTTATATTTTATCACATTCAATACTACTCAGTGCTTGTATGCCTATTAAATCATACGGCGGCATGTCAGGGACATGTTGTACGGGACTGAACGTCGCCATCTCTGTAGTAGGAGACGGAGATGTGAACCTAATAAACGTGGTGGGAGGAGGAGCAGACATGGCCGGCGTGATCTTCATCTTCTGCGTGGTCTCGATTTCCCTCGCGATGCCCGTCTTTTCTTCTTCGGTACCCGATCGACGACTGTCCAGCGAGTCACCATCATCATCATCATCGTCCCGAGACCGCGGAACCAGGTGTCCGTGGTAGTTGTCGTTGAAGCTGGAGTGGTGGTTTTCGTAGTTGCTTGGTCTATACTTGTTGTGATGATGATGATGGTGGTGATGATGAATACCCCAAACTCGCGCTCCCACACCCACACCCACACCCGCTTCTTTCTCCTCTACGTCATGTCGTCGTCCTTCCCTTCTTTCCTCTGCTTCTTCTGTCATATGCGGCAGTGTCCACGTCCGGCGCTTCTTCTTCTTCCTATTCTTCCCGGGCTTAGGAAGCAGCGGGCTGAGCGTGGGCACGCACGCGCATATCAGGCCCGTGTTGACCTCGAGGATCGAGAAGGCGAAGCTGATGCCCGCCCACCAGGGCCGGTCGTACGTGAACTGGTTATACGTCGAGATGACGTAGCGGACGGTCGAGACGGCCCATGCGCTGTGAGTTAGTTAGGTGATTTTGTTAGCATAATTTCAATAAAAAATACATGCCTTGCTGCAACGTTCGAGTGGGGCACGAGAGAGGGAGGGAGAGAAAAAATAAGGGGGGGACAAACATAAAGCCACTCGAGAGCATCAAACTCAGCCCGACCTTCTGCCTCGTGGACGAGAAGGTCAAGTTCCAGATCGGGAACAGGGGCAAGAGCGCAATGACCAGATCGCTCGTCACATGTCCGATACCAAAAAAGGTGTTGGCGGCCCTCCTGTCGACGCAGTAGCCGCCCGGGATCGCGTCGCCCCACCACTTCTTCTCCACGGGCGTGCAGCCGAGGAACTCGACGAGGCAGTTGGCGCTCAGGTATCCGAGCGTGTAGAAGAGGGTGGCGTGGCAGGCGAGGCGGAAGCGGCGGCTCACGAGCCCGAACGTCTGCAGGTACAGCAGCAGCAGCGCGCTCTTGAAGCCCGCGAGCCCGACGGCGTACAACTCGGACGTGATCCCGATCCAGAGGTAGTACTCCGCGTTCAGCTCGGCCGTGTACTGCCACACGTGCAGGCCCATGCCGTGCCGCGCCGCCGCGATCCCCATTAGAACTGCGTGCGCGATGCTGATGACCATGGTTGCGCCGACGACGTCTAAAAGATTTTTGTTGTTTATTTTCAGTAAATTAGGCTTTCGGTGTGTACATGGTATATATGATCCCATTTCTATTATTCCTCGAATACAGATACGACGGCTTCAGCGCAAAAGATGCCAAGGCAAGACAGGCTAACTAGAGTAGCGGAAATCAAAAGATAATGGAAAGAAAAAAGCAATGGGGGCATACAGTCGTCAAGCGTTATCTGCCTCTTCAGAACAACCAACCTCGCGTAGAACCTCGCGGCCACGAAGCAGAAGGTGATGATGGGCATCACGATCGCCGTCCGGTATACGTGCACGCCGTTCTCGGCCGGCAGAGGCGGCGGCGGCTCATATGGGTGAGGAGGAGCCATTTTTCGTTTCGTCCTTGTTTCCTTTTTTTGGTGGTTACAACTCTTAATCTCGAGTTGGCTAACCTAACATATCGGTAGTCTCGGCATGGTTAAATGTGATTTTGTAAGAAGGGAAGCGGTCAGCCTGGCCCTCTAGATAGCCTGTGAGGGCTGGCTCCAAAGGAGGCGAAATGAAAAGAGAAGAGAGGGACGGATCTCCGGAATTTGAGTGGATTACAAAAGAATAAATATTGACATGAAATAAAGTAAACCGACAATGCCAAGATGCGGGGATGGATTGAATAAGGACTAGATGTATGTATGTATGTTGTATGTATCCAGATCTCCTCACAAAGGTGATGAAATATAATCATCAGATGCATGGACGGATTACAATGGCAACAGGCAGTGAATGCAATGCAACGCCGTGACGAGAGCCAAGTTTCAAAATGCCAAGTCAAAATAGAAATTCCGGCATGCAAACAAGGATGAAGATCCCAAATGCGGTGGCCGAGACGCGCGAGGATCACTTTCCCTTTTCAATCAAACTCAACTCATCTGTCCTCACTTGCCGATCCTTCTACCAAGTATCTAGTGTATGCAAACAAACACTGAGATGCAGCGTCTGTGCCATCGTTGTAACTTGTAAGGGTCCGAGAAAGGAATCGATGTGCATCCACCCAAGATTAGACTAGTCTAACCCCTGACCAAACTAATGCTAGACTCTCTCCCGTGATATTGTTTGTGAGGCGAAGAGTTTTAATAATAAGTTTTTCCATTAGTATTAACAATCATGTTAATTCATGTACATCCATCGGGAGGTGTTTTTTCTCCGACAGATCTAACATATATGCCTAGCGCGTCCAAGCTCAGAATATCTGCCGCGCTTTAATCTCACACGGGTTAGACTTCCGGCTTTACACGATCGCGCTTCACTGCAGAGTCGTTGCAGGTGAAGTTGAAGTACATAAGATGGGCAGGATCTCGCATAATATACATAGATTCACGACTCCTGAACTGCTCCCGTTTCCGCTCCTCCTGGATCCCTCCCACTAATAATACAGGGGTTTTCCTCATGGACAACATCTCCTCATCACATGTTACTCGTTGCTTACTATTTTCGACTCAATTTCAAAACTCTGACTTAAACTCTCAGGATAGTAAGAATCATTTAAAACACCTCCAAGGAAATGAGTTTTGGGCACATTGGCTTTAGACCCTGGTTGTTTTCGCCGGAAGCCACGGTAATTACTATACCTACCTACCACCTTAGAGAGTCCGTCGAAATGACTCGAATCACTTACAAGACCCAGCCGGAGGTCAGCTTACTCCTGGGTGCCTTCAAATACATCCCTTATATTTGTCGAAACATGAAACCGACCTATACCAGCCACATATCCGTTCATCATACTTCCCCTGTGGTGTGAATGTCATCTCATCCTATGAAGTCGTACTTGGTCTTGACGAGTTGCTCGTCGAAGTCTAATAACAAGTAAGCGCGGAATGGTCAAAGATATGAAAGTGGCACGAGTCGGCAGCCAAAGAACTGCAACTTACAAGGTTGAAACGCCAACCACCCCTTCTCCGGGCCGCCGACCTGCGCCGCCGTGCGAGCAGCCTCCTCATTAGGGATCGTGATCTTCTTATACCCGGCCGCGGCCGCCGCGTCGGCAAGCAGCTGAGCCTGACACGTCCTCTCGAGACTGATGAACCAGAACGCGGCCTCGTCGACGCTCTGGCCGACGGTGAGGATGCCGTGGTTCTGCAAGATGCACGCCTTGCCGGCGCCCAGCGCCGCGGCTATGCGTCGGCCCTCCTCCTTCTCGACCACGACGCCGCGGAAGTCGCGGTACACGCTGTGCGACCTGTAGAAGCGGCAGGCGTCCTGCGTCAGCATCTCGAGCTCGCGCCCGAAGCACGAGAAGGCCTTGCCGTGGACGCTGTGCGCGTGGCAGACGGCCGTCACGTCGGGGCGCGCCTTGTGGATCTGCGAGTGGATGGCAAACGCGGCCGCGTTGATCGGATCGTTGCCCTCCACCACGTTCTCCTCCTCGTCGCACAGGATGAGGTCGGAGGCTTTGATGAGGGAGAAATGCATGGAGAGGGGGTTGAGCCCTGGAAATTCTCTCTCTGTTAGCATTGAATGTGTTGGAGAAGAAAGAGTGGTCACTTGCAGAAATGATTAGTTAATATCGGATCTCGCACGGAAATCTGCGATGCTGGATATTAGCAGGAGCTGAGCTGCACGAGCACCAAAAAGCTTGACCCTACATGCCCAGCAACGCCCTCGTCGAAGCCGCGGTCAGCGAACACGCGGAACGCAGCAGCGAGGTGCTGTTTCCGATACCTGCGCTCGTCCTCGAGGGTTTCGAACTTCGGGTATGTCCTGAAGTTCAGTTTCTCGCCGCCTTTCGTCCTGCCCATGACCTGCACTTGAGCCGGCTTCCTGTCCCTTCCTCCATTCGCGGAGAGCTTTTCTTCAAGTGCAGCGATTGTCCGCTCCAGGGAAGACATGATTTGATAATCTCGGGATATTTCACGACAGCCTTCAATCCTTCTCTCCTGCTTTTCTTCTCTCCTGGCTCTCTGCTATCAAGAAGAGACGTCCACAGGGCGGGGAAGTGCAGGTGGTGTAAGTTTATAAGTGGAAGGCCCCCATCATTCAGTGGAGAGATTTCCGGGGTCATCTTCCGGGCCACAGCAGCTCAAAGTTTGGAGACGCTGTAAGATCTACGTACTTTGGAGATGCTCGGTGCCGTGAACTTTCCTTTGAACCAAGGCTGACCCTAGTTTCTGAGCCCCGAGTCCCTGACTGCGGGGACATTGGAGACTTGAAAAGCAGACATCTCCACCTATCTATGGTGTTATGATTCTTCAGGCATTCGACTGTGACATGCGGCGAACGGGCCCGGATAACTCGGCATTTGAGAGTTGCGTCGGTTGCCTCACCGTCGTCGGGTTGCATCTAAGGTTTGGTTAAGCCTGTTGCAACAATCTTACAAAGAACTTATGAAACAATCATGCTGGGAATTTCTATATGGAAAGAAGAACTTGCGAATGCAATATCTCGGCACATGGAATTCAGCCGTGGATTGGGCTGCTGTCAAACTCCAAGTTAACTTAACCGGAGTGGGTAGGTAGTAATAGTGGATAAGCCACACTAGCTTATGCGGCAGTGACGACACCGAGAGGCTATGGCATATTGTGTGGGGTAGCCACGGTCATGTACTGCGTATTCAGACCTGTCTTCTGTACAGCAACTTCCAGCTTCTCTCCAGAGTATCTAGATTATATCTAACCTAGGTTATCTAGTTTGCTTCAGCATAAACCGAGTCTAGATCTATATCATTGGCGATTATAGATCTCTGTACAGTAGAAGACAAGATCGTAATCGAGAAATGGCTTCCAGCTCTTCTTAGTACTTCGTCACCTCTTCATACATATTTCCTTTGTCTCGTGGTATTTCTAGATACCTACACTCAACTAGGTTAACCAGACATCCGAGCTTCGGATGCCCGCGATCGAGGATACACACGTACGAGTCGAAGCAAGGCAGGAGAGAGAAAGTACTTCGCCAGCATGTCCATACGAATCGCGCTCGACAACCCCCCGGAATTCTACACGAACCTCGACTTCCTCCACGGCCGAATCGTCCTCTCACTGCGCCGCGCCGAACTCATCGGCAATGTTATAGTCAAGCTGGAGGGCGAGTCCCGCACCGCCCTCCCTCTCCAGCCCGACGTCCGCAACGATTACAGGGGCCCCAGCCACATAGTGACCGAGAACCACAAGATATTATACAAGATATTTCCCGTTTTCCCCGAGAACTCCGTCCCCGTCCTCTACCAACCGGGTCAGCACGAGTTCAAGTTCCGGTTCAAGTTCCCGCTCAACAACATATGTCACGATGCGCGCGCGATAACTACGACGATGGGGTTCGGCGGCCTGGGCGGCGCCGGCTTTCGCACGACCGATGGAGCGAAGCAGCTGATGCTGGCTCATCTCAAAGCGACGCTACCCCCGTCGCTGACTGGCTTTCCGCAAGAGGCCGAGATACGATATTACCTCAAGGTGACGATACAGCGTCCCGGCATCTTCAAAGAAAACTGGCGATACGAGATCGGTCTCAAGTTCTTGCCCGTCGAACTCCCACGCCCCGATGCGACGACCCAAGAGGCGTTTGCTCGTCGCCCCTTCGCCTTCAAGCCGCGAACACCATTAGGCCAGTCGCGTTGGTCTTTCTTCGGCAGCAAGCCTGGCGCAACACCCAACGGCCAGGGTCAGACGCCGCCTTCCATCGAAATGTCGGCGAGGTTGCCATTCCCATCGATATTGACCTGCAACGAGCCGATCCCCCTTCGTGTTATCGCGAAGAAGTTGGTGCCGGCGAACGAACAGGTCTACTTGACCGGTCTAGAGATTGCCCTCGTCGGCTACACCCATGTCCGGGTCGCGACTTTAGAAAAGGTCGAACGGACAACGTGGATCGTTGTGTCGGCGGTCAACCTCAAGATACCACTTGGCGCCCCCACCGATCCCGTCGACTCCGAGCTGGAAATACCCAAGAACCTATGGTCAAATCAACGGCTACCCAACACGGTTGCGCCCTCGTTCAGGACATGCAACCTTGCGCGGCGCTACGAGCTGGAGATAAAGTTCAGCTTGAGCTGGGGACTGCCGGGCGGCGCCTGGCTTCCCCAGGTCGTCGCACTCCCGCTAGTCATGTCTAAGATCCAGGTGTATTCGGGCATAAGACCGCCGCCGCAGCTGATCCAGGGAGCGAGCTTCCCTACAAACCCGACGCCTTCTACCACCAATACGGCCGCCACGGGTGGTGGTGGTGGTGGTGTAAATGTCGGCCATAATACAAATGTACACGGGGAGGATATGCCGACGCCCCGCCCGCCCCCTCGGCCGAGCGGAAACGGCAACCCGCCGATGCCGCCGAGACCTGCCGACCCGCTGTACCCGCCACAGCTCGGACCGGAGAACGTGCCGCTTTATGACGACGCGCCGCCTAGCTACGACGAGGCCATGGCCGAGTCCCTGACCGGACCGAGGGAACGTCCGGCATATAGTGGTGTCACGGCCGAGAATGCGCCCAGCACGATGCCGCCTGATAAGTCGATGTCGTGAAGGGATTTATGAATCATAATACTGTGTCTGAAATTATAGACCACGAGGATGCGAAAGGGAAACACAGGAAAGGAAGCACTTTAACCGGGTACGGGGAAGAAAGCTGGATCAAGGTTTCTTCAGTATATTATTACGGGATGGTTTTAAGAAAGTTAGATATGTATACCTTATGTATTAGGTTAATGCCAATGGAATGATACCCCCTCTGCTGTTTTCTTTCACACCTCTCTGTCCCTGTCCTTTTTCTTCTATCCCAGCACAGATCTATCTAATAGCAAAGAGTTGATGAAGAGAAGGATACATACATAATGATGATGATCGAACATATCTATCGCAGCATACATACATAACACACAGTCAACCAAGGTATATAGGAATGAAAAGACCAAAAAAAAAAAAAAAGAATCCATGGAGAGCGGTGCTCTCTTTTGGGGACCGGAAAACGCACTGTTGAAGTAGAGTTATTCCTAGCAACAGACAACTTCTAACCGGGGAAGGTCTGGCTTTCTGCCTGGTCTTACACAAATTTCGAGATCTCGAACGTGCAGTCTCTACTGTTGAAAGTAGACCTCTACTGTTGAAGTATAGTCGACAGCTTCTGCCTAACCCACTGCGCCACGGGCGGAAGGGGAGAGAGCGTCTCAGGCTGTTGCTCTTCTGGTGGACAAATGGTGTTTATATGGAAGGAAGGGGAGGTACGTGTAGGTTAGAGAGGGAAGTAGGAGGAAGGAAGGAAGGTCTTGCATGGTGTAAGGCAGGCAGGTACGGTATGGATCTGAGGTAGGCGCCATGTTTCACTGTTATTACCTAGACAGGTTGATAGCATGGAAGATTCGACATGGCAACCAACACACTTGTATGCCCATTGCCGGGTTAGGGACTGCGAACACGCACCTAATGTCTTATAGATCCCAATACTTCCCACCACATAGCACAATATCTAGGAACAGGGCCAGCAAAAAGCGTCATTCAAAACTGTCTTTGCTATATGTAGGTAGCTAGTTACTGAGGTAGGGACCAGATAGCAGTCCATAATATTTATATACAGATTTCGATCAGATGTAGTTCTGCGTATATGCACAAGATAGTAGGAAGACCGGCGGCTTCTTTTCTAATCTATGCTTAGACATGTTTCCTTTGGAAAAATGTGACCATGAGTTATGAAAAGGAGAAGTCAGATTCCTTATCCATCACCTTCCACCCGACTAAACACTGACCATGCAGCGTTTGTTTGTGTTTGTTTGTGCCTATGCGACCAATGCATGGAAAACGGGTATCGATGCTATATCAGAGATTTGTCATGGCAAAATCCGGATATGATGACAAGAGATGAAAGGGATGTTCCTTCTCACTTGGCCCGGTGAAGATGTAATGGCCAGGTGTTTGGCAGAGCGGCCGGTGCGACGGAGTGTTATGTAAGCAGCTTATAGCTTCTCCTTCAGGGTATTCTTCATGCGCTTCTCGACGGCGTTCAGGTACTCGGTGGTCGTGACGTAATCCTCGCGGGCGGTCTTGCCGCAGGCCAGGGCCAGATCCTTGGTCATGATTCCGTCAACGTCAACGGTATCAATGCATGCCTTCTCGAGGCTCTCGGCAAAGGCGACGAGTTCAGGAGTCTCGTCGAGCTTGCCACGCTGGATCAGACCACGGGTCCAGGCAAAGATGCTGGCAATGGGGTTTGTCGAGGTCTCGCGACCCTTCTGGTGCTCGCGGTAGTGTCGCGTCACGGTGCCGTGGGCAGCTTCGGACTCGAAGGTCTTGCCATCGGGTGTGATGAGGACGGAGGTCATGAGACCGAGAGAGCCGAAGCCCTGGGCCACGATGTCGGACTGAACGTCACCATCGTAGTCTGTATCGCGAGTTAGCGCACATACGTCATCGGACTGCTTAACTAGAGAACCTACTCTTAAGCGCCATGATGTAACCACCGCTGCTCTTGATCATCTGGGCGACCATGTCGTCGATCAGGCGGTGCTCGTACCAGATGTTCTTGGCCTCGAACTCCTTCTTGTACTGGGTATCGTAGAGCTCCTGGAAGATGTCCTTGAACCTTCCGTCGTACTTCTTCAAGATGGTGTTCTTCGTGCTCATGTACAGAGGGAGTTCCTTGTCGAGCGCAAGCTTGAAGGAAGCGTGCGCAAAGCCGGTAATGCTCTCGTCGGTGTTGTACTGTGTCTGCGCGACACCCCCACCCTGCTTGAACTGGAAGACCTCGATCTCCTCGGGCTTGCCACCCTCGGGGGTATAGATCATGGTCAACTTGCCGGGGCCGGGAATCACGCGGTCCTTAGCTCGGTACTGGTCACCAAAGGCATGGCGGCCGATGATGATGGGCTTCTTCCAGCCCGGCACCAGGCGGGGGATGCGGGGAATGACGATCGGTTCGCGGAAGACTGTGCCGCCAAGCGCATTTCGGATGGTGCCGTTTGGCGACAGCCACACTATGGGAAGACACAAAGGGTCAGTGAACAGCGGCCACTAGTGCTTTCTGGGCAGCTGACAATCCCTTTATGTCGCAAGGCGGCAGCGCGGGGTCCGGTAGGGATGGGGTCACAAAGTCGCACAAGAAGAGATTATGCAATGGGACCAGAAGAAAGAAGCAGAAACGGGGGTGTATGTATGACTGCAGAAATGCAATGCATGCCGAGGCGAATTGGTGGCTTACTCTGCTTCAGGTTGAATTCTTTGACACGCGCCTCGTCTGGGGTAATGGTAGCGCACTTGACACCGACCGAGTACTTCTTGATAGCCTCAGCGGCGTCGAGAGTGACCTGGTCATTCGTCTCGTCACGGTACTCGAGGCCGAGATCGTAGTACTTGAGGTCGATGTCGAGGTAGGGAAAGATGAACTTGTCCTTGATATCCTTCCAGATGACGCGCGTCATCTCGTCGCCGTCGAGCTCGACGACGGGGTTCTTGACCTTGATCTTCTGCGCCATGTTGCGTCTAGTCTGGTGGAAGAAGGCTACGGATACGGCAGCAGGTCTGGAAAAGGATACGGGAACCGGGGAGGATCTGAAGACTGGACGAGCCGATCTGGGCAAGCTGGAGGGCCGAATGAGGCGGGCGGCTGCTGGGAATGCGGTAGACATGGCGAGAGGGGAAGGAGATTGGAAGGTCCCGGCGGCAGACGACGTGTCTTATTATGTGGCTGAGGCACTTGCGGCTACCGAGAGGAGGATCGGAAAGATGGTGATGGAACCGTAGCTAGTAAGACGAGAAACAACCGAGGAAGCCAATTGCCAATTGCAATCGATTGTGGACGGCCAGTTAGACCCGGAAACGGGGACCGTGACGGGGCAAAGGACGGACGGGACTAGAGAGCAAGGACGATGATGACGATCGATCTGCACGAGTCGTACATGCGAGACGACAAAATAGCTTTCCCCAACTTTTGCTTCTTGACTCTTCCTCTCACTCCGTTTTCTTTCTGGAGTAAAAAAAAAGGTGTAAAATGGCTCGAGTGAGGAAGATATATAGAAAACTTCCCCCTTGGCTACGGCACAGAGTGGGATAGCCGAATTTAAAACAACGAAGGAAAAAATATCGATCTAGTCAATAAGTCGCCGATGACGGAGCGAACACCCAGTCGATTCGGTCAATAGCGTTGAAATCTCAATTCATCCGTTCGCACGTATACAGGCAATACATAGAGCTTCTACACATAGCTGTAATTCGAGATATGTATTCCAAGCTATGAAGAGGTCGGACGGGCGCTTCCGTTCGCCACCTATATAAGAAACAAACTCACACACTCTGTTTCGCGTCACAAATTAACTGGTGATTCAACTGCCTAGGTTAAACCTTTGGTTGGCTCGGTCTGAAGGCAGTTTGGAGAAACGGAAGATTGAGGTATGCACGTTGTCCAAATTGGCAGCTGCGTTTGCATCAATTAATGCCGGTGCAACGCTGTTGGGGCGCATGAAGCAAGCACGGGTTTCCCATATTCTGCATGGGAGTCCCATTGAGGGCTGTCGCAGGGCCCTCGAAGGACACGAGACGAGCCGAAAAATGGAGGGGAACTCCATGTTTGAAGTTTGAACTTTGGAGAAATCTCGCCATGCACATTCTAGCCAGGCCTGGCAGGGTCTTATTGCTGACCCGTCTACCTGGTATCTTCCTACCTAAAAGAGGCTGCCGAACTTTGAATCGGCATTCTAAGGCTAGATAGATTGTTCCTCACCTCATGCAAATCACCGATAAATGCCGACGAAGATGTTGGTTGTTGTTAGGTATGGCCATCACCTTCTCATGTTGGAAGAATTGTCAGATCTCGTGTTGGAGACGTTTCCCAGCGGTTGATGATTGTCGCGTTACAGCTTACCTTGGGGGCATTTACTCAGCGCCGACTGATCCACCAGATGTGGAAAGTTGAAAACAAGAAAGGAGAGGGCCAAACTGCCAGCATGCCTGCGTATGGCAGTCACCCTATGTAGGTACTATTTATATTTACCAAGCGATGTATCCTGACTTGGCAGACTTATGTTTTTGAGGCCTCGTGCCGTCATTTATTCAGGATTCAACCTTGTGTCCTTTGGTTGGGAGATAGAATACATCATGTAACTGAAGGAGTCTCCCAGACTGCCTCGACCTTAGCCGCCTTGGGTTCACTATGCAGGAACAGAAATGCTGGCATAATAAGACTACTTGAAGCACAGAAGTACTGTACACGGCAAATGTAGGTGCTCCCCTCCTTCTATCGAGTCTTCTTTCTGTCTTCAACGAGGATTTTCAATTCTAGCTGGTCTGGTTTTGCGCAGGCGCTACGCAATTGGAATGCTGCATGATGTAGCTAAAGTCCTGTCCCTTCCCGAAACATTACTATTGTTTGGGATGTACCTTCCAGAGCTTCGAATGTAGTCGCGTAATCTCCTGCGCAGTTGCGACCGATCCAATTTTTTTGTCACCACTATCTACTTCTTTCCGTAAAGCATTGCGTTGCTTTGCGTGTTTATTTGTTCCTACCGTGCTCTTTTCCTTGCAGATGAATAAGTACCATTATTTACCTACAGCGAGCATACACCCCTCGAGCTTCTTCTACTCAGCCCTTTGAAATTTCGATCCTGCTCGGTGATTGATTCATCCAGGTTTGGGAGGTAAGCAATCCAAGGTGGCTCGAGCGGCTTGCCCATGTCGCCAAGGTTAACGTTAGTCGAGTTGGTCCCTCGACAACCAGCTTAACGCATAACGCGTGACGCGAAGGGGAGCGAGGGAAATCAATTAACCTTTGGTTAGGTTATATAAAGTACCTGCTTATGTTGTGTTACTGGCGCAACCAACATGACCTCCAATCTGATCTGCTTTTGACTGTCCATCCCGTCACCTCCCACCTCCCACCTCCGTCTTTATTCTTCAATCTGTTGTCTCGCACCCCCCGGAAACACCCACACCTTGCCCGGATGCTCACTATGTTTGTTTACTGCTGATTTTAATCGAAACCGCATCGACGTGTCCCCAGCTTTCCCTTCCCCATCTCCCTCGCCCATTCCCTCCCCTCTCATTAACGCGTATCCTGCCTCGTGGTCTTTACGCTCGTAGCGCGCTTCTAGATAAGCTTTTGGGCTCATTCATTCCACAATGCCCGTCGAACTTCGGAAGCGCAAGGCGCCCGCACCAGTGCCTGCACCTGAACCACCGGCTAAAAAGCAGTCCAAGGTTGCAAAGACCACTGCCAAGGTCAAGGCCGCCGTCCAAAGCGCTGCCGCAAAAGCCGTCGACACCAATGGTTCCGCCAAGCCA
This sequence comes from Xylariaceae sp. FL0594, assembly GCA_022385605.1. Classification (NCBI taxonomy): domain Eukaryota; kingdom Fungi; phylum Ascomycota; class Sordariomycetes; order Xylariales; family Xylariaceae; species Xylariaceae sp. FL0594. The sequence goes on from MU280822.1 coordinate 107,803, forward strand.
GCAAAACCCGTAGTCGGCGACGTCATCCCTCTCGATGGCTTCGGTGGCGAGATTGAGACCAATGAGGGGGTCAAAACGACCCTCAAAGCACTCGTTGACGAGAGCAAGGCGGGCGTGGTTCTCTTTACCTATCCAAGGGCTTCCACACCAGGCTGTAAGTCAAGCGCGGCTTTAGACGTGTAAATTCTCTTGCGCTCTTTAACAAACCACTAACCATGCTCGTAGGCACCAACCAAGCTTGTCTCTTCCGAGATTCTTACACCGATCTCACCAAAGAGGGGCTTGCTATTTATGGCCTTTCCACAGATTCGCCCAAGGCAAATACCACCTTCAAGACCAAGCAGAATCTTCCATACCCCCTGCTCTGCGACCCAGGCGCCACCCTAATCGGCGCTATTGGGCTCAAAAAGGCACCAAAGGGAACCACCCGCGGTGTCTTTGTGATCGACAAAGCTGGCAAGGTTCTCCTTTCCCAGCCTGGCAGCCCGGCTGGGACAGTAGACGCAGTCAAGCAACTTGTTGCGGCCAGCGCTTCCTCAGCTACGGTAGATGAGGCTGCCGCAGACAAGGCGGCAAATGGAGAAGTCGCCGAGGAGGAGGAGAAGGCGGTGGCCTAACTGACGCTCAATTAAGTGCAGAATCTCATCGGCGTGGGCTGGGCGTTTCGGAGTCAATCTAATACTGTTTCCCTTTTTTGTATTTGCCCCTTGCTACCCATAATTCTTGATTTATTGTTGCCTACTTGTTGTGCCCAGTCCTTTCTGAAGAGACACGGCTCCTTGCTGCTCGTGTCACCTTATTGCCATTGGCGTGCCTTTATACCGAGCAGGGCCAGCTCACTGGTCGCGCAGTCATCTTCCTGTGCATGTGCACTCACTTTCAATGAGCTCAGAGTTTTAAAATCTCTCTACTCATCTTGATGGTCAGTATTAGGACCACGCGACCCCCCGATTTCGGTTTATTCGGATCGACACTACTTGGGCTTCCCAAGGGAGTAAGAAGTCTGCCATGAAGAACCCAGTCATGGACAAGTCATGTAACGATGCAGGCCTTATCAGCGCCGCCTCCGTTCTGCTAGGTGCGACTGAACCACCTAGGCTACAACCATCAGGTATGTCACGTGTGATTAGATGAAATAGGCCATGTCAGAGATAATGAATATGATCCTATTCGAGTGTTTCCCCCTCATGTGGACCCATAGAGAATCCATGTCACGGATGACTGGAAAACCTCGGAAGTCATTATTTACAACTAATCCCAGCAGTGCCGAGGTTGGATGTGAAGCGCGCTGTTGCCAGATCCATCCCGGCCCACCAGGCATGCTTTCCTAGCCTCTAGAGAGAATATGCTCTGTCGTCTTCTAACATATACTGTTGCTGTTTTGTCCAACTGGGTTTCGTTTTATAGAAATCCTACGCATGTTGTAACCAGCCAGCCAGCTACACCAGGGCACCATAGGAATCTTCGACCTCGGCGAACCGTCTCCACGTCGTCCGGCTCGAGGCTCCTCCAGCTTCTAACTCCGACTTGACCTTGACGTATACTAGCACATTCCCGCCACGTCCGCTTTGCGTGCCTTCGAGCTCCGGCTTCAAGACGTAGATACCGGCTCCTCGCTCCTCTCCTGGTGACCCCTCCAACTCTGCACGTGTGGCTGAGGGATCGAGTTCGGGCTTTGGCTCAAATGACGGCACGGTCCCTTGTAGCTCTGCTTTACCCCGGTAACTTGAGCGACGTGCTCTGCATGGCGATATCTTGCATGACGGTTTACTGTCGCACTTCAGGGATTTCAGGCCAAGTCGCTTTTTGCGATATCTTCTCAGGAGGAACAGGCCTAGACCTACGAGATGAATGATACCGAGTACGACTCCCAGACCGATGGCAATCCTAGCTGCTTGCGACAAGCCCACAACGGGCGCCCGCATTCCAGACCTTCCGTTTTCCGATGTGCCGTTTCCAGGGTTGTTAGAGACAGTGGGCGCGGTTGTTGTCGAGACGCTTGTGACCAAAGCCACGCCGACGTTGGCGGTAGCGCCCTCCAAAAATATCCCTCTGCCATAGAGGATACTAGCATTGTTAAATGAAAGTAACATGCCATCAACTCCAGCAAGTCCCGGGCCATCTGGAGTATTTGCGAAGGCGAATAGGTCCAGGTCGCAGTCCTCCCGCAGGTAGGTAATTACCTCGCTTCCAAAGCTACCTGTGCACAGTCCATTGTCGCCGGCGGCCAACCCCAAGCGACTAACCATGCATGTTGTGTCAGTCACATGAATTCGGCGGACAGATGGGTATTAGGCATGTGCTATTCACCTCGGGCAACAATATACACCTGATGCCCCATCCTCTGCGGCAGCCGGGGTCATTCCGGCAGGGCAATTCACACCCGGCTCATAAGTGAAAATTGGGCTAGAAGAGGCGCTCGGGGCGGCCGATGCTGTCGAATATGACGGGTAACATCCCTGCATCGAGCGACCACCGGAACCATTGGAAACACACACGCTGTCTGGAAACAATCTCGGTACGCAGTCGTACACATTTGTGAAGGAACTATTTTTTGAACAGCTTGCGTATACGCCGTGGCACTCTGGCGGAGGTGTGAAGATTGTGGTCAGGGGTGGAAACGCTCCTGGCGTTCTTGACATTGTGAATACGCTGGGGATGGTGAGTGTGAGTAGTCGAGCAAGACGACTGGTTATATAAGCTTAGATGATTGTATGGTAGGTAAAATAGATGTGAATCTGGAAGGAAAAGGGAGAGCATTGGAAAGGAGAACAAGATATGAGGTCAGATGTTGTTTTGATGATAAGGCTGGCTCCAAAGCCTCTGGGATTGTTGTATCTTTCCATGAAACAATATAAAATGAAACAAAACGCGTCTCCCGATTTCATATTTGTTTAGAAAGTTGTGTGGAGTTTTCGCTCCTTTATTTGGGGGCTTGGTAAGGTAGCTTAGGCAGTGTTTTGGAGATATGATAATGTAGTGTACGAAGTGTAACGGTATCATACCCTTGACCTACCTATCCTACCTAAAACTAGAGAGAGAGGGGGAGAGGGAGGGTTGATGGACAGGCAAGGCAGACAGAAAGAAAGAACATTTTGGATCAGTAAGTAAGTAAGAATGTTGCATAGTAGATTAGACTAGGTCACGGGTGGGATTGTTGTATCGTGCTGTATTATTTTACTTATACTATGTTATATGGCTAGGACACAAGATAGAGAGGAATAATGAGAGTGTTGAACAAGGAGTTTATTCTTCCCTTAAGAGATTTACTGGAGTTGGTATAATGGAGTCTGCTCTTACTTGTCTAACCTAAACTGTTAGTATACAAACAACACTGCAAAAAGAAAGGATCACTTTTTCTTTCTTTTTTTGTTGTTCCATACTCAAGAGATGGTAAACTGGAGCAAAGAATAAAAGAAAGAGAAAAAGAGATTGCTAGTAAGCTTTGCTGCTGCAATGACAAGACAATCTCACTGCCTCTAGACTACAGCTTGGTTTGGTTTAATTTTCATTCCAATTTCATTTTCCTTCTGTTTAAACTTTCATGCGATACCTAGACTGTATCTTGAGAATGATTTTAGAGTTGGATATATATTGATGATTTTCTTCAATGTTGTTCTGTTTTACACAGTCCCTGTAAAACAGAGCTGAGAGAACTGAAAAAGCACGGCCACCACGCGCCACACTCTATACACATGCCAAGAATCAAGATCTCGATTCTCGTGTAATTCTCGTCCTGAGAGAAGACCAACTTACAAGTAACCTACATAATATCCAGAGACCAAGACTAACAAACAAAGTTCCAAACCAACAGACAGACAGCAGACAGACATTACATGAAAGAAATTCAAAAGAGTAAAGCTGAAATATCCGTCTGAAATCACCTACACAACCTCAACCTCATCAGACTTCGCCAACCAACGCATCATTCAACCACCCGATCCTCTGACACAGCTCCTCCAAGATCCCATCCGCCCTCTCCTGACTCTCGCACACTCGTCGTGAGACAAACATCATGATACTCAGCTCCTTGCCCCCGGGGACGACATCCCCAATGATATTGATATCGTGCAAGAGTCCCTGCTCCACGAGGTTCATCCCTCCCTGCGGGCGCGGCTGTGGGAGGAACCCCAGCGTCACTTCCTGGCCACCCATCCGGCTCACGGGCCGCGCGTCGAAGCTCTGGTACGCGACGTTGCAGCTGTAGTTCTTCACACTTTCTCGCGACCAAATCGTGCAGTGGTCCCTGATGTCGTCAAAGTCGAGCGTCTCGAACGGGATGCTGCCGAGGTACTGGTCCTGCACCTCTGCGAGCAATTGCCTCGCGTCCGTTTTCCCGTCTAGCCGCACGCGCACGGGGAGCTGATTCGTGCACGGTCCGACGAGGGTCTGGTACTCGAGCGGGAGGCCTTGCCGTCCGGACACGAGGCGGCCGAACGTGACGTCCTTGGACCTCGTCTCCTTCGACAGCATGAACGCGCAGGCAGCAGTAAACACCGTGGCCTCCGTGATACCGTCTTTCCCCCCCGCATGCTGGATGACGGGGATCGTCCTCGATGCCAGGTACGTCCCGATCACTGGTTGACCCGTGCTCTCCTGCACGTCTTCCATGACCGTCATCGACGAATCCTGCAAGACGGAGCGCCAAAAAGCGTGGCCCTCCTGGCGACTCACGGCCATGCGGTGCATGTATGGAGAAAACTTGGGCGGCGCTCTGGGCTTCTCTCCGTTGTACAGTGCGTGGAGAGCCTGCAGCATATGCTCCAGACTCAAGGCGTCGTAGCAGGCGTGATTCATCCGCAAGAGCACCCGCAGTGGTGACCCATCCTTCGCTAAAATCGACATGCGTAGCGGCGGCGGTACCAAGGTGACATCGTGCGAATCCCTAGCGAGAAATTCACTGGTGGCCACATCCATACCTTCCTCGCCGACTTGCAAGATATCGATTGGGATACCAAAGTGGGCCAAGACGACCTGGTATAGCTCGCCTGCAGCCGATGGAAGAAAGACTGTCCTGTAGATGTCGAAATACTCAACTAGTGACTTGCAGGCGTTGGTCAGACGGACGGGGTCCGATTCCGGCGGGAAGTCGATATGGAAAGGTGCCATGGGCCACGGCTTTCCTGTCAAGGGGTAGTGCAAGTATCGCTTCTGCAGCTGCGTGGCGGGATAGACGTCGAGAATCTCACCAGCCCAAGAATGCTTTTTGAGCTGTGAATAGATCTCTCGCTTGATGAACGCTTGCGGATCTTCCTCGAGAGCGAGGAGGCGGAATGCAACAGCATCGCCAGGCATCACATGCGTGCTTTTTCTAACATCACGCTGAATCTCTGAAGGAACCAGCTTCAGCTTGCTCACGAGTCGACCCGGGGTGGGATGATTGAAGATGTCTTTGACTGATACCCTGACATCGAGTTGACTGCTGAGACGAGCGGCAAGTTTGGTTGCCATGAGAGAGTGCCCGCCGAGTGTAAAAAAGTTGTCGTCCAGGCCGATAATGAGACCAAGCACATCCGAAAAGACCCTGCAGGTCACTCTCTGCATTTCATCCAATGGACCGACGTCTGCACGCGCAGACTGTGACTCGGGCTGAGGTATCGAACGAGCCTTCTGCATGAGCACTTTCCGGTCCGCTTTTCCATTGGAGTTGACAGGCATCCGGTCCAGCACAGCCAGACGGGCTGGGACCATGTACGGTGGCAGTGAAGCGCGAAGTCGCTCGGCAACTTGGGATGACAGTTGACTGATAAAATCCCGCCCGGACTCTCGAGGTACAATGAAACCAACCAGTTCCAGCCCCTTGCCTGTTTGATCGTGGGCAATAACGACGGCATCGCTGACTGACTCGACCTCGAGAATAGCCCGTTCGACCTCTGCCGGCTCGATACGGTGGCCACGAATCTTTACCTGCTGGTCCAGGCGTCCAAAGAACTCAATCTGACCATCGGTCGGCCGGCGACGTGATTTATCACCCGTACAATATGCCCTCACGAGCCGACCCTCGATGGAAATCTCGACGAATCGGCCGACGTCCAGCGCTGGATCTGTATAGCCTCGAGCAAGTCCGTCTCCGATAACGACCAGCTCTCCCAAGGCGCCATCAGGGAGAAGCTGTTGATGCGGATCCATGATACAAACACCGGAGTTGCCAATGGAACGGCCAATAGGCACACCGTTGGCAATCGGCCCTCTTGTATCAACTTCGTATACCGAGCTCACGACTCCATTTTCCGTTGGGCCGTATGCGTTATAGACGGCAGTCCTGACCAGCTCCTTCGCCGCTATGGCATCCTGAACATCCAGTCGCTCGCCACCGCATATCAGGATGTCTAGTTGCGCCAGCATGGCCGGGTTATCGGCAAGCCACTGCTTCAGCAACGCCGGCGTGATCATGGCGGCCCGAACTTGCTCTCGTTCAAATATGGCACCGAGCGCCTTGGCGTCTAGGACGGTCATGTAGTCAATGCAGACGACGGTACCACCGTTCAGTAGTGGAAAATAAATCTCTATAGTCGTGGCATCGAAGGCGATATTGAGCATATGGGCCATCTTCGGCGCGGGCAGGAGCTTGGCTACCGGCATGGCGGCATTGTCTCGCACGAGCCGGACGATATTGCGGTGCTCGATCAAGACGCCTTTAGGCCTTCCAGTTGACCCAGACGTAAATATGACTTGTGCCAGGCTTCTTGCCGAAGGGCTGGTATGTGCGCCGGCCTGACTGTCCGAGTTATGCCTTTCGCCACCTTCCAAGATGTCACTGATTTGCACCATTTCCACACCTGGAAGTTGCAGTTTGGGGGGTGTCGTGTCGGGTCCAAGGAGAAGCAAATGGCGCTGCTCTGGCAACGCAGTAAGGATCAACTCCAGCCTAGCAGGTGGAGCTTTGACGTCGAGCGGAAGGTACGCGAGGTTTGCCTTCATAATACCGAGAAAGGCAGCAATGGTTTGACACGATCGCGGGGCCAGCACTCCGACTACAGTCTCGGCCGGCAAGTTCCGTCGGCGCAAGCTGTCTGCGAGTTGCTCGGATTGGCTATCCAGCTCAGAGTATGTGAGTCGAGACGAGGAATCTGCGACGGCAAGTCCTTCCGGGTGAGCGGCTACCTGTTCACGGAAGAGGTCGACCACGCTCGAGTCTCGGGGGTACGCCGTCCTCTCGACCTCCGTGCCGTGGAAGTTGAGTCCATCTGTCAGCGGCAGAACATTGATGGGAGTCTGTGACTTCTCGAGGCCTCGGCGGAGCATCAAGTGGAAAACGTCCACTATGGTTTGAGCTGTCTCGAGCCTGAATAGATCCGTCGCAAAGATCATATGGCCGTTCAGCCTACTGGTGTCCTGGAACAGATGGAACTCTAAGTCACATGTCGTCGTGACCGGGCTTGGCAGGTGCTCTGCGTCGAGGCCCTCCAGCTCAAACTTGCCGAGGTCCGGCTGGGAATGCACGGCAAAGATGACCTGAGCCAGCGGATTCCGGGACGTGTCTCTCGCTCCGGATAAAACTGCCGACACGACACGATCAAACGGGACGTCTTGGTGCTCGGTTGCACCCGCGACCGTGGCACGAACCTGTCGCACCATAGTTTCAAACGTGTCGTCACTGTCGACCGTGATACGCATGCACTGTGTATTGACGAAAAAGCCAATCATATCCTCCAGCTCAGGCCGGTTACGATTGGCGTTAGGTACGCCGATGGTAGCGTCTTCGGCGCCCGTGAGGCGATAATGCGTCGCGCGGAAAGCTGCCAGCAGCACTGCGAGCGGCGTGGCCTTGTGCGCCTTGCAGAAGCTCTGCAGCATCATATGAACCTCCCCGTCGATAGTCACCGGAATGGAGCCAGCTTTGCCAGACAAGGTGGCCGGCCGGGGAAGGTCGGTGAGGAACTCGGCCGGTGAACTGTCGGCAAGTTGACGAGTCCAGTACTGAAGCTGGCGCTCATGTTCGGCCACTTGCGCCTCCTCTTTCTGCCATACTGAAAAGTCCCGGTAGGTGATCGGGAGCGGCTCGACTGCCGCCAAGGGGTCGCGACCTCGGATGGCAGTGCTGTAAAACCGCCCAAGCTCGCGGCGTAAGATGTCAACAGACCACCCGTCAGAGATGATGTGGTGCATGACGATAGACAGGACATGATCACGCTCTCCCAGGCGCATCAGTGACACTCTCCAGCCTGCTTCCGCCGTTAGGTTGAACGGCCTTGTCTGCTCTTGCTGCAGTGCCTTCCAGTATCCGCCGTCTGACACGTCAATCACCTTCAGCTCCGTCTCGTCATAGGCATGCACCACTTGCATTCCTCTGCCATCCTGATTCTCAAACGTCGTTCGCAAGGTATCATGCCTCTTCTCGAGCGCTCGGAGCGCGGTGGCAAGCGCGTCAATGTTCAGCTTCCCACGCATGCGGACGGCGAAGGGCAGGAGGTAAGAGGACTGCGTCTCGGAATTCAGCTCTTCCAAGAACCACAATCGGCCCTGCGCAAATGACTGTTCGACGGGGCCGACGTGTGCAATGGAAGGGATAGGTCGGTATGGAGAGGAGTCGGAGCATATTGCCTCGACGAGTCCCACGAGCGTCGGGTTGTCGAAAATATCGGTGACCCTCAGCCCTATGCCGGCTAGTTTGGCCATATTAACCATCTTCATGGCTACGATGGAGTTTCCGCCGAGCTCGAAGAAACTGGCTCCTGCCTTGTCAGAGCTAGAATCGAGGCCCAGGCATCGAAACCAGAGCTCTCGTAGTCTGGCCCCCTTTCCAGTAACAGACGCATATTCCGACCTCGGCGCAGTCGGTCTCGCAGTCTGCACGAGCTCGTCCAAAAGTTTGCTAGCAATCGACCGAAGTCTTCGACGGTCCGTCTTCCCCGTCGCGGTCTGGGGCAGACGGTCCATAGATATGTAGTAGGCTGGAATGCAATGCTGAGGAAGAAGCTGCCGCAGCTTCTCGGTCAAAGTGTTAGCAGCAGCACTATCCAATATGCGGGCGTAGGTGTCTTCGTCAGCCCGCTTAGAGGATTCTATCAAAAAGGCAACCAGGTGGCTGCTATCTGAGCGCTTGGCAGCCTCGACGATGGGGATCACGTTGCTGGAAGTCAGCTCACGAAGGCACGTTTCCACCTCGCCCGTCTCGACGCGCTGGCCTCGGATCTTCACCTGCGAATCTCCGCGCCCGAGGTATACGAGGCTCCCGTTCGATCTGTAGCAGACCAGATCTCCACTTCTGTAAAGCTTGACGCCGTCAGGGAGACACGGTGAAGGATACCAGGCCGGGACGCTGGAGAGAAAGCGAGCGCTATCGCCGGGTGGAGCAACAAGATAACCACGTGACACGCCTGGCGTCTCAATGACTAGTTCACCGATGCTTCCTATCGGTGCGAGGCGTTGGAGCTCATTCGGATCGACCACCCAGAACCGAGCGGCTACTGCCCGACAGGTATTGCGCGGGCCGCTGGAGATGTCAGTGGCACTGCATATGATCGAGACCTCACTCAGCCCGTATGCATTCAGGATCTTGGCCCGTGGGCTCCAGGTATCTCTGAGGGATGCTGACATCAGCTCTCCGGCCGACACCAGTGTTCGCAAGCTTGGCACGGTGTCCGGGTGCATCGTGCCGATGAAAGAAGGAGTCAGCAGCGCCCAGTTCACGTTCTGTCGTCGGATGAACCCGGGCACGTTGTTCATACGGTCCATCTCGGAGGGAATGCATACGCATCCGCCGTGGATCAGAGTCACGACGATCTCCACCATATACGAGCCGAAAGTGAACGACGCGAACTGGAGAGAGCGCGTGTCGCGGTTGATGCCCAGCGCTCGGCCGCAGTCCATGACCCGGGACACGAATCCCTGGTGCTCGATCATGGCGCCTTTCGGCTCGCCCGTGCTTCCCGAGGTGAAGAGAACATATGCCAGATCTCGCGGCCGTACTGCGGGGGGAACCCAGTCGCTCGCGGCGGGCAACAACTTGAATGTCTCATCGTCGACCACGATACAGCGTTCCACGATGGAAGCCAGGGTATCGTGCTGGAGCTTAGAGGTGAGAGCGAGTGTGGCCGATGTCTGTCGACAGATCTGAGCGATCCTCGCTCGCGGCAGGGACGGGTCGACGAGCGTGAATGCCCCACCTGCCTTCAGCACGGCGAGCATTCCTGCCGCCACCCATTTCGATTTCTCAAAGCAAATCGGGATAATCGCTTCCCTGCTTCTTCTCTTGCCCTGGCTCAGGGCAAGAGCGTGGATATATACGGCAAGGCGTGAAGAGACACTTTCCAGTTCGGCATACGTCCATTCCCCATCCCAGGCAGACACTGCGATTTTCTCGGGGGAGGCAGTGGCGCTGGACGTGACAAGGTCGTGTATGGTTCCTTCCTTGACTTGCGGACTCACCGAGTTCCAAGTCGCAATTTCCGCACTGTCCTCTTTCGTCATCAAGTCCAGCGATCCTACGAGAGATGGCCGATCGACATGGTTGTTCTGAAACTTCTGTAAAATTCCTCCGAGCTGTCTCAGGAAACGGCGCATCTGAGGCTCGTCGATCACGCTTTGATCGTATCGTGCTGTGAGAAGTGCAGAATCGCCAGACATGTGACAGTGTAGCAGGAGCGCGCGGTCGACAAAGGGCCCAAATTGATCCGCTTCTTGGACAGAGCGATGGAGCCCTATACTTGGCTCTCGTGGTGATTTATCCCCTGTGGTGACGTGCAGGATGGTCTGGAACTCGCAAGCAGCTTCCCCATCCGCCCCCGTGCGGCGAATATTGCACAGACCTACTTGGCCAAAGGTGCGAATGCTGTCATCGTAGGCAGACACCTCCTCCATGACATCTGACATGGACTTGTCAGTGGCGCAGGAGACACGCATAGGCAGGAGTATTCTGGTTGGCCCGTCAACCTCTTCTTCTGATCGCCCGGTGACGATGCCGAAGAGTGCTTCTGGTGCAGATGTCGACCGAGCTAAGAGAATAGCAAGGGCTGCTCGGCATATAACCGTGTCGGACCACGGGTGCTGTGCCGGGCCTGAGAATGCAACACGATGCTCTGTGTGCGCATCAGGGGATGGTGGGTCGATTCGAGATGACAGAGTCGGAAACGCCGATGCATCCAACCCATCAAATTGTTGCTGCCAAAAGCGGTTTGCACTCTCGATTTGAGAGTCCTGTGGCGTTTGAATGTGACTGAGATGTCGAATCTCCCCGCCCTCGTACACGGCCTGCACTTGTCGCAGAACACGCTCTCTCAGCGCCGCGTCGACTAAGGCATGGTGGAAAGTCCAGATGAGCAATCTCTGCTCGCCCTCGAGAACAAGATATCGGTTGGACCGGGGCCCTGGCACAGCGGCACCTGCCTCGTCTTGTATGATCTGCTCCTTCCTGTCAAAAGAGGTGAGGCAACCCCAGGCGAAGAACCCTTGGGCTAGGACCACTTGGAAATGCTCCCCAGATATCGACTTGAAGATACATGTCCGCAGGGCCGTGGTCTGGCGCGCGACTTCTCTCCAGGCCGCCGCCAGACGTTCGTGGTCAAAGTCCTCCGGAATCTCATATATGACATGGTCGAAAGCCCGCCGGCCATCGTCGGTGGTGGAGTCTAGTACATCTTGCTGGACGGGAGTACATGAAAGGATGTCCTCGATCGAGTCCCGTTGTAGGTCGAAACGTCGACACGCCTGTCTGTAGAGACTCTCACGAGCCTCGCCAGAGCTGGGTTGAGACGTGAATGGTGTTGGAGTGACTGTCATTTCTTGTTTGGATGGGCTATGAGAAAAATTACATACATATGCCCCTGGACATTGTTGAATTCTCGGTCGAGTTTTATGTCCTCTTCAGCATTGCCATTTCGATCATTCCCTTATAGTACACCCTTACCTGTCTCTTACACATATGATTCGTATCAATCACTTTGGCACGATCCTGAGTATTACTGTACTGGCCTCACTCCTCGAGCCTACTCTGCTTGGCAACCACTCTCACTCAGAGTCACCGTCCCATGATTTCACCGCTTCCAACAAAAGGACATCAACCTTGCTTGTTCACCATCATTGGAAAGAAACACATTCGCAGATATCTCGGCGTGTTGCGGCCGACATCCAGTAACGAACCCAAGATTTCGGAGTTTCCACCCATTAACGCCGACTTCCTTCCCAAACGTCCAATCCGGCCTGGCCATGCAAGCCGTCATCAGTCAACTTATTTTACTAAAGATTCTTGCTCAAACTTGTTGCGTTAGTACGTACTGATGCTTCGTTCTTCACCCCTATAGATTTTAGTGAACAGGTAGGTCCTAAGAATAGCTTGATACATACATACACAACTCCCTTCTCACAACAACAACACATATCCAGATCATTAAACTCCGACGGGCATAAGTTAGTTAGCTTTGCCCAGCTTTGCCCAGCTTTGCCCAGATTTGCCTGCCTGCCGCCGCGGCAAGGCGGGAGTGCGTGTATGCTGCTGAGCTGAGCGCCCATGCAAAGGATTTGTCACGAACCCCTGTTTAGGAAGTTAACTACTGACATGGGAGACTCGTGGTCGGAGCCGAGACCCTTCTTCAACTTTAGGCACACAAGGCGCAGTCAATAAGCAAGTGTTTTTAAAGGTGTCTGATTATTAAAAAAAAAAGGGAAAAAAGGAGAAAAAGATGAGGTAAGTAATCCTCTCTTCTTATTCATACTGACTAATTATCCAACCTACTCACTTATTTACTTTATGGACTAACCTACATATCACACATAGTTTCTCTGTATGGTATGAATGATCTTGCCCTCGTTGAAGTGGCCCATAGCTGGTTAAAGAATTCTTTTCTTTCGCTTTGTCATAACCTCCTTTCATTCCTTGGTTTGCAATTCTCCTTCCCTGTAACCATACTCCCCTATCCTCACACCCCCATTGTACAGCTTGCTCACCGAAGGAACACGCACAAGCCCTTTTGCTTCCCCGGGTCATGACTCCAGAATCCTATACATGGCGTGTTCACTATACCCCTAACCCAAGTGGTGTGCCACACCCTGCAAACTCCCTATAGATCTCAAGAACAAAGACAAGAACGTACACAAAGGGGGTATGCAGTATCAACATTCATAAAGTCTATGAAACAAGACGGAAGGAAAGCTAACTGATAACAGTCTAGAGATGATCCCATGCCTCTCTTCATTATTATGCCTTATCCCCGAATGACGCCTCGGATTGGCCTCGCCCTTGTCCTGTCCGTTGATAACACCCGCTTTTATAACACCGCTTTCATAACACCGAATACTCATCAGCCTATTCCATTCCATTTCATGGACCGCAATCCTTTATAATCCTCCATCTCGAAACACTGTCTTTCAACCCATGCATATCGTAACCCCACGGGGCGCGTTATACCAAGCCCATATAAATCAATTCACGCACCGTCTTCTTCGTCACTTCGTGTCCAAATCGAGAGACTTCTCTCGAGCCGAGGGCTGCTTTACCATATGTTTCCGAAACTTGGTGGGCCGCAGTATCCTTATCAAGTCGCGGAGATGGTTGCCGTGAGATAGCTTCTCACTTCCCACTGCCCATCCACGCAAACATCGCAGTCGCGAATATGATGACCACAGCCGTCAAAACGCCGGCACCAGCTCGATCCGCTGTGGTTATCGGGGGCAGGTTATCGCCTATAGACCCGCTTCCCACGCCGGCGTTGGGGTCGCCAACGCTCGTTCCTCCATCTTGGCTAGTCACGGGGCCCTGAGTGCTGTCGATCAGAAGCGACGAGACAGCAGCCAGAACGTCCATGGTCTGGCCCGCACCGACGCTGCCGCCGAATTTGCCGCTGGCCCACTGGAAACCGCAGGCGCGCCCGCTGGTCCCGCCCGTGCATTGGTTGACGGCCGCCTGGGCCGATGTTCGTAGGACCGGTAGAATCTTGGGCGCAGTGAATGGCGCAATCTGCGTCGTGGTTGCCATCCAGCGATGGAGGTAACCTTTGAAACTTAACATGTCTGCCGTACAAGACATTGCCTCCTCGCATGATGTCTCGTACGCGACGCCGTTTCGGAAGAAATCTTTGAACGTCGCATCTACTAGGCCATTTATGCGGTCTTCCCACTTCGCATCTTGTGTCTGTTCATAATCACATCATCGTGAGAACTGGGTTCTTGATATGCGAAATAGGCTCCCTGAGGACTGCAAAAACTTACAAAATTCCACATATATGCCGCCCCCAAGAGGAAGACGGCATTGTTGTAAGAGAACTGGGCACGGTTGATGTCTGTACAATTAGTTCCGACATGAGCGCCGTCGAAGATGTTGTATTGGCTGTCCATCAACCCAACGCTCGTTATCCAGTCCCAGGTCTTGTCAGCCACTTGGGCGTATGTCGCATTGCCGGTATATCGCGCCAGTCGGGCTCCGAGGTTGAAGAAGACGCCGTTTGCGATACCTTTGGTGCGCATTAGTAGAGTGGTTTTCGAAGCACGGCCTGACACAAGCAAGTTTCTCACTGTTTTTATAGTCATATCCGTTGTTGGTGGGAGGGATCTGCCACCGCAAGCCCCCTCCACACGTGCCGTCATGACGATCGGGGTCTGCCTGTGTGTTCCAAACAGCCTGAGCCAGGGCTAGCCATTGTGGCTGATCCGAAGGAGGGTTGGGGAAGTTCTCTTCGGCCGCCAGCATGGCTGACATGCCCCAGAAGCCTTGGTCATCGTTCCCCAACGAGGCCGTCACGTTCGGTGGCATATAGTTTCGATCGGGGCCGACTTGGAATAACAGGGCCTGGCTAACGACATCGTTGTAAGTGGTATCGCCGGTCAGGTGCCAATAATCGATCATGGTCCCCCATAATGCACCGCCTTCCCACCAGTAGTAATCGCCGTCTGGGGGAGGACCGGGTAGGATGCCCGGAGTATGCCCCGACTCGTTTCCGTGGTAATATGACATTAAGTCGTAGGCTAATGTCCTCGAGGTGGAGAGTATGTCCTCTGCAAAAAAGTTGACATGTGAGATCAGGACTTTGCACAGTCTAAAGGGGCATAACGTCGCAGACTGGCAGAGCTTGGTAGGTTTCCATACCCTTACTGTCAATTTTGTAGTACTGCGCGGATATTAACCTCGCTGACAGGAGAGCTAGTAATCTCCTTGACGCCATGTTGGATATGCTTGATCTAACGAGTGACGGACCAGAATAGAACAGAAAAGGAAGACCGTCGTTGACGGACGCGGTTAATCAGGTGCACGCCGCGGATAGGCGTTGTACCTTAAGATAATGCCGTAAAAGGCTATGACCGTATGAGTTACAAATCAGATGGGAAGCACATGTATTGTCTCTTATCCAAGTATGCACCTCTTCGAACGCAGGCATGTAAGGCTACTACCTACACGCGTAGTAGGAGGGAAGAGAATCATATCGAGAGGGGGGTGGAAGAATGTTTGCTATAGCCAGGATCAAAAGGAGAAGCTGCCTACTTCCTACACAGACTCACAGAGAAGGAGCGTGGTCGCAATTTACTGCTGAGTGTTCTCGGGGGAAAGGCCCAGTCACACCGTCTCACCACTGTATGCATACTGCAGGCGTGGTACCCCGTCTGTCTATCCTGCTCATCTGTGCAGTATGTAAATCTTCATGCGCATACTTACGTGTGCTGCATCGGAGGTTAATACTTTGTTGCCAATCCATATGGCATGATTGTCAGAAGCCTGATGCTTATTAGTCCAAACTCCCAATGTAATTGTAAGTTTGTGACAGTTGAAGACTAAAAAACCCCAGGGACCAAAGCTATGAGCTTAGCACTGTGGGCTAGACTAGTGGGGTCCCCTAAGGAGCCCATGCTAGTCTAGTCGCGATCTTAGTGACGCAAGCTACAAAGGTTCCTGGCCGTTGACAGCTGCATCGGTCTGTAAAGCGCTTATCCCGACCTTAAACAGGTACAAAAAGGGGAAGTGATGGGTAAAACAAGCTTTTTGGTGATGACGGGCATGGGCGGCTTTTCCGCAAAGATCCACACTTCCATGTGCCCACTGGCTGGGACAAAAGTGACAATGGCATGGTCATTGACCAACCACAGCCAGTCAAAGTATCTGCAGCAAAAGCACTTCAACGCTTCAACTCGTTTTAGGATGAAAAGGGTTCTTTCCAACATACCGTAGATGAGTAAAGAGAGACATTGTCTAAAACCAACAGCGATAGGTAGGTACTATGTTCATCTGGTCCCATATATGTAATATTGACAGCATCTTCTCCTTAAACCGAGTCCATCCGATGGTGTCTGCTGTTTAGAGAAAAGGATTTGAGGGCGCCGAGAGGTAATCTCCCGGAGCTGCAACCGCTATTGGCCAGCTCGTACTGTACCTGCGCTGTGTAAGCCACACGCATCGATAATCACTTTGTACGTGCAGGATCACAGGCTTACTTGTACATGTAGGTACCTATCCACCGTCGCGTCCCCCATGCACCTGATGCTGCTTCATTTTACAGGATGTCCCTAGGTCCTGGGGAAACTTCGAGACTGATGATTCCCATAGGCCAAGGCCCAAACTGAAGCAACAAATGTATGTCTTGCATGACCAATAGGCAGGAGGCAGTAGGCAAGTACCGGCAATGTGACAGGGAAACTCGCGTTTACTGGATATTTTCAGCAGAGCCAAATAAACCCGGATGCGAGACAGGCTGATTTCATACCGTGGTAGGAAGCACAGCCAGGCAAAAAATATGTGTTATAATGTCTCTGACTAGGTAGTAGATCGTCCTCAATCTTTCAGCCCCTTTCTAAATGTACGTCTCATATTTTCTTTCAGAAAAGTGATTCGGTGGATTATGTTAACTGGGAATCAATGATAGTGGACTGACTGGCATTGAGACACAAACATTACTGGTATGCTGTGACCGACGGGCTCAACCAAGATCATTGCGACGCTTAGCAGAATATCCATGAAACTTGCCTATACGGAATACCCCTATACGGGAATACCCCTGTACAGTTGAACCTGGGCAGCTGCTGTAATTCAGAAGACTAAAACACTGTGCCGTCCGTTGAAAGTGTGAGGTCCTGTGCCTCTGTTGGTACGGCAGGCAGTAGATGGCTGAGGCTAGGAGCACCACTACATGTGTCTGATTACTGATAGATCGTGATATGTGGCAGGTTATGGAGTGATGGGCGTGAATCAACACTTTAGTGCTAGCACGCGATGTAGTCTCCAGGGTGGCTTTGAAGTACTTGACTCTCAAAAAATATAGGTATCTCCGCTTGCTCTTAATCGAAAGTGACCTTCTTTCCTTCGGGCTTCAGGACAGCACCAGTCTTGTAAGATACGACCGCAGACTCGCCATATTTCGTGCGATCTGGTACATCGGTCTTGGTGAATGTCGTTCTGTCCTTGTCTCCGCCTCCCTCTCTCCTTTGCGGCGCCTTTCCTCCGTCTCTCTTGGCACCGCCACTCTTATATCTCTTCTTATATCTGACCTGGTCGTCTTCTGCGAGCTCGATCTTGAGCTCTCGGCCGTGGAGCCTGTTGACCCACCATTTGCGCATCTGGAACTTCTTCTGCTTCTCCTTATCCTCGTCACCGTTATCGTCGCCGTCCTTGTCATTTCTGAAGTCGTCCTCCGTCTCGATCTCCTCCTTGATCTTGACGAAACCCTTGACGGCCCAGGCCGCAGCGTCGGCTTCCCTGAACTTGACCCAGCCATATCCCTTGCATTTCCCGCTGTCTTCGAATGTAGCGACCTTGACCCAGTCGATCTCTCCGCACTTTTCGAATTGGGTGCGTAAATCCTCCTCCGTTACTTGAAAGGAAAGATTTCCCACGTATATCTTCCTACTGGCGTTCTTCGGTGAAGCAGCAGGGGTGGAAGTTGCACCCTCCTTTCCTCCATTCTCGGCTGTAGCCGGGCCAGGCTCCTTTTGCGGCCGCCCCTCGAATGAAGAGGCGTTCTTGATCAATACTTTTCGTCCTTCAAGCTCCGTCTCCGTAAGCGCCATCGCGGCAATAGCAGCGGCTTCTACATCGAAGTCGACGTACGCGAAGCCTTTGTTTTGTGGTTTATTCGTAGATCCTTCGCCATCCTGCTGCCGTATCTGCTTGTTCCGGTCCTTGTTGACCGGCAAGTTCACTCTTGTAATATTCTCCTCTTTTATTGCGCCACCGGAGCAATCAACCAGCCACTTGAACAGCTCAAGTCGCGTCAGGGTAAACGGGAGATTGCCGATCCATATTCCGTAGTCCGACCGCTTCTTCTCTTTCGGGTCTTTCTTCTTCGGCACCTCTAGCCCGTCATCCGCCTCCTCGTCGTCACTGCTCGGCTTTGTAGGCAGAGGCTTGCCCTTTTTGAGCAGACGTTTCGCTTTCTTGGAAGGTGGCTCTGGGAGGTTGAGATCGACCTCGATCTCCTCTATTTGCGTCTTGCGCTTCTTTGATGCGGACTCGGGCGCGGTCGCCGGTACGGACGCTTCCACATCCTCGGTGGCCATGGCGACGGGGTAGGAGGTATACCGACTTCGAAGAGTTCGGTCAGAAATTGAGCGGATTGGGCTGGGTGCCGGGGAAGACTGATTCCAAGTATTGACGGCGAGCTGATGATGGTAAGTGGAGGCTTGTTTTCGGTACTAGAAATTTTTCTGGGTCCGCTTAGATAGTGATAAGAAATTATGCAACTACCCAAGAGATACGCTTGTGTGTTAAATGCAAATTGTTCTGACAGGCCGTATTTCTTGCTCAAATTGTGAGAGATCCCGGGGTGCCTTGATATTGACACTACTGTACGGATATCGCCGTTTGGGAATGGGTATAAGAAATGCAATATCGCCATAGCCTTGGAGTTGTTGATAGTCAAGAGCGAAGGCAATTATAGGAACGCTATCAGATATTCCAGCGGTGAATCGCTAATATCTGCCATGGCCCCTATCAGCTGAAAGTTCAGCACTTCGAAGCAATCTCACGAGGAGAACTCATGAAATCCTAATCTGTGCAACAGATAGCACGCACGCATAGCTCGACACCTCACCGAAGAAGAGTCTGAGACGACCATATGCTTATTCATGTTGCCAAGTGGCATCCTCCCGACTAACAATGACCTCGTGGACATGGACTCTGTTCTCAACGATCTGTGTCCCATTCACAAGATCATTCTCATCCGCCCTCTTCCGCGCCTCGTCCTCGTCCTTCGCGATACCTGCCTTGACATGTCTCCTCACGAGCCTGCGCCTGGCGATGTCGAAGTTGACCTCCACGAACCAGCGCTCGTCCATGAGCTCCGCCGCCGAGCGCCAGGGCTCCTTGTCCAGGACGACGTAGTTGCCCTCGAAGACAACGATGCGGTGGCCAGGCAGGATCGCGATGTCGTCCTCCTTCGGGTCCTTCACCGCGTGGTCGAAGGAGGGCGCGAAGATGGTCTGGCCCGTTATGGGCTCTCGGAGGGCCTTCACGAGAGAGAGGAACGCGGCCCCGTCGAACGTGAACTCGGCCCCGCGCCGGGCGTGCGCTGTCACGGGGTCCGGCATCGCGGAGAGCTGGGCCCGCGTCAAGTGGTAGCCGTCCATCGGCACGAATGCCGCTATGGGGACGGCTTCCTTAATCTTTGGATGAAGGGTTGCATGCCGTGCGTTGAGGGCCTGTGTCACGAATTGTGATAGAGTTGTCTTCCCTATGACTCGTTGGCGTTGCGAGGTATGTTAAGTGTGAGTGAGAGGGTGGTACCTGAGCCTGGAATCCCCCCAATTGCTATCACTTTCGAGTTGTTAGTGAAAGTTCATTCACACCTAAGAATCATCGATCTGTAAAAATAGGTATTGGGGCACCAAGATTATTTGCAGCACTTACTGAACCGGCGGTCTTTCGGAGTTTGCTGAAACCTCTCCCATGCCTTGTCAACCAAACGTAGCACCTGCTCATCCATTTTGGTTCGAGAGGGTTGAACAAACGAGCGGGTAGAGTTGTAGGGACTCTCGATATAATGAAATAAGTACACAAGCCACTGCTCAAGAGCAATATCCTAGTTTCAACAGTTTTTTTTGGTTTTGCCTTGAAGTCTTGATGAGAGGATCCTCAACCGATCGCCAGGCACAATGACGATGATGCCCCTCCAACAAACAGCCCCACTACTAGCATAATCCACTCAACACACGACAATGTTCCAGAAACTCCACGCACTTGATTCATACTTTATCTCAACACCTCGTTATACACATAAAGCTCCTCCACTTCCATCAAGTTGCGATCAGGTGTCCGCCTCAAGCACAGTTGACAGCTCAAGAACGCCAAAAGAAGAGAGAGATTACATAGGTTAAAAAAATGAGCGACGAGGATATCAGCTCAGGCCTCCTGGGCATCGCGCTATCAGACTCCTCGGACTCGGAGGCGGAGTCTGGCAACGAGGGAGCTAGTGATAACAAGACAGCGCAAGAGAAGCGCACCGGGCAATCCGAGGCCGAGTTTCAGGAGGTGAAGCGCACCTACCGTGTCAAGATCGAGAACGGCGAGGTAATGGGGATTCTATTTTATTTGCCCATATTCTTCCTTGTTTGTTTGCCATTCCCCTCTGCTTTGACATGGACTCCCCTTCCTTATCCCCCTTCACTTTCCTCACCATTTCAAAATTGCAGGATAGAGTAGCCGACCAAAGCTTTACAAACTTACAATAACACAAACACTAACAACATCACATTTCACAGATATGGAAGACAGTGCAGCTGCCCCTCGGACCACAGGTCTCGAAGCCCGAGGCTCAGGCCCTGCTCCACGCCGTCGAGGAGCTGTACTTCTTCCGGCGGTACGCCGAGGGCGCGCGGCTTGCCAGGTCGATACTGGATGACCATGGCGACGCGGCTAAGCTGGAAGAGGATACGGTGAAGACGCTGCTTCACTACGAGCGCAAGTGCCTCTCTATGCCTTGACGAAAGTGGGATTTGATATTTAGGTGAAGAGAAGGGGCATACGGGCTTATGGACCGAGAAGAAATGAGTCGCTTGCCGTGGATTACTGCTGTACCCACGAGCATCGATTGGTCTTGACGCACCTCCCCTCCGGTCCACGTCACTGCATGCCTATGGTAGGAAAGGGGTTGCGATGCAGATGGTGAGACCGTGCCTTCGCCTTTCCCCCGGATCGTGTGGGGTAGTAAAAGAGAGGAGGGCTATGCATGCATGGTATAGCCAGAATCACAGGTTCCGTGTGATGTGACCGGCGTCGGCGTCAGGAGCGCTCCCTATGTATGGCTGTTGAATGAGGATACAAGGACCGTCCGTCTGTGTGCGGTTCACATGCTGGACTTACTATGACTTATATAGGCACAGGTCCTCACCGCCTTTCTGGGAATCTGACACTATCGCGGGGGGGATGCCAGAGTTGTGTGTTTGCTTGTGGTGTCTATAGTCCAACAAGCTTTCATTCCAACGTCTTGCTGGTTCCATGGCCGGGCCCAAACGTGACGAGCAAGCATAGCAGCAGGGTCCCCTGTCTCACATGAGGCAGACAAGGACTATAAGCATGTAGTCGGGGCTCCAGACTTGAGAATTACCATGGAATGTTTTGTTTGGTCCCCAGGTTTAGTTTCTATGCCTTGCTTGGTTTCCAACGTATTTTGTGACGAGACTGACTATATGTCGTTTCCGACCTTTCTAACCGACATATCACCTCTCGTGTACGTCAAAACACCCCGGCTCCAACGGACCTTTGTACACTTTTGGGTATAGTATAGAGCGCGTTATTATAGTGACCACAGGGTTAGGTAACAAGGACTCCCTTTTAACAAGCAAGGGGAAGTTGGACATGGACTATCTATATGATTTCAGGGTCATGTCCCACTACTGCCCTTGGCTTTGGTGTGTTTCATGAATCCAACAGTCATAGTGTCTCTGACTTATCACTTTGAGTTTAAGTTGAGAAGACACTTTCAGTATCGCGTTATCTATCCTCTTGAGTGCACGTATAGCGATAACAGCCCGTGGGTTTGTCAGTACAATATGTGGTATTATCTCTGCCTTCTGACACTTCAGGACGCCAAGTAAAATCGTATGATAAATGACCTTCCGAAAGAAGGGTTCTTTGTTAGTGCGAAAACCCCGCATTCTGGGTTTCGCCTTCATACTATCAGCCTGTGCAAACTACCAATCTCGTCCGAAAGTGTCGAGATTCAGCTTTCCTCCTTCAAGTTCTTGCGTGTCCTACAAGGCGTCCACTCATTCTCCCAACTCTCAGCATCGGTGGCCTGTGTCTGCCTCGGCGCCGCAGAGCGACCTTTCCTCTGTAACGTAGGTCTTGGAATAAGAGAGCGGGAAAAGATGCCACTTTGATGCCTGAATGAGTCTTGAGTATGGCGGCGTACAGAAGTAACCCCCAAAAAAGTCCTTGCTTCTGGCTGAAGCAAAGAGCCGTGTAACACGTGACACTGACAGGGCCAATTTTGCCCACTGACCCCGTTTGCAAATCGTGATGCTTTCCGCCGCCACATGGTTTCGAAACCGCAAGTCCTCTGCAGAGGTATCTAGAGAAAGTTATGTACCTAGGTAGGTATTGTACGACTCTTCGGCCGCATTGCGGCGGGCAGAGTTTGCTCAACTTAGCTCAGTGGACTTGTCGTACCTGAAAAGATACCCAAATATGGGGCATCTGGTGCTGACGATTTCAGTGCCAATACCATCCGCCCATACACTGTTGTGCTTGCTGTAGTGCACGCCGATGCGGTGTTCCCTGGATTCCGTTGTTCCAAGGAACAAACAAGGTTTGTTTTTCTTGGTCTTTCCCCCCCTCTTCCTTCAACAAGTTTCTCTTCATAGGAATCGAATGCCACCCTTGTCGGGAGATAAATTTGGACATCGCATTGAGACCTGCAGGGAAAAAAGGTCTTTACAGTACCTACATCCCTCTTGCGTATTGACCCATCTGTTTGGGGCAAGTAGACTACCTAAAGGTTAGCCCCCCGCACCTGAAACATCGCCCATCGTGAGGTTTCAAGTCACGCAGCTTGATTTTGTTTCTTACAGCTGGGTCTTGTTCCCTCTCTCTGGCCCCCTCGCAGACGCTAGATATGAGATAGACGCTTCATGTTTGCGCCTAGCTTTAGCAATACCGGTGAGATGAGGAGCTGAAGACTTTACATGTGTCCCATGACCGCAACACTATTCTGGGCAACATGCCACGACAGCGCAGACAATCATGTTTCGTTTGCCTCAATCTGCCCTGTGCAACTGTGAGTACCGCAGTATACCGGAGCCTGTTGACCCCCACATCCACTCTTAATTGATGCATACATGTATGTAACTACTGCTGTAGTGCACTGGATTCTGTACAAGTACAGTAGGGAAGACTTCCTATACTGGAAGCTCCGGATATGACGACCGTTTGACCACGATGCTATATTTTGTGCTTTTATGACCTTTGATGAGCCGGCTAGTTAGAACAGAGACAACCCACTCGCAGACTGCCAAATGTGGAAAATGGCCCTGGGGTCAGGGTCGATGCAATAGTCGTTTGGCGACTTGTCAAGTCCCTATTATTGGGCTTGCCTTGCAGCAGAAAATCAATGTACGTCATGGCTACACATACCTCGGGCATCGCGAAACGCTCAACTAGATACAGACACAGCTCAAAAGAGGACCCCGTTGTCTGGGGGCACTCGGAGAAACGCCAAGAAGCCTGACACTTGAGCCAAGATCAGCGCTTGGCTCACCTTGGGAATGGCATCATAAATCAGCAAAGATCCTGACCAGAATATGCTTCACACAGACACTCTAACCCGACCTGGTTGTCTTAGAATCTAGGCTACTGAAAGTAATAACTAATTGTAGCCATACTTGTAGATAGCCTCATGGAAGCGCAAGAGTGGGAGAAAGCGAAGGCAGAGCCAGTATCATGCCTTCCTTTCTCCCCCCGACCCCGTCATCGAGTAACAGACAGGGACTCAGTCTCCAGGTCATTGCGCCCGCATCTGCAACTGCAAGAGAAACCATGATCATCACAGAATCCAGATTGGACGGGTGACCGCTCGCCGGCTTCCGATCTTTTGGGAAGACACATACCGACATAGGCACGGCTTGATTCTGTCATCGGTTGCAGGGGCAAAAGAAATACTTGCATAAGTGGCTGAAGCGTATTGTCAGTGCGTGCCTTGCTGGTAAGTAAGAATCAAAGATAAGAGTGCATACAACGTAGATGGGCGGAAAGATCGTCTCCCCCTCATTTTTTTGATCATGAACTTTGTTCCTTGATGTGTGCATATGCTTCCTTCCGGGATTCAAGAGGACCTGCCGGATACGTGACCGAGTGTCTTCTGTAGGCCATACCCTAGCCTGATTAGAAACACCTTTGACCGGTTGCTACCAGTAAATTGGCCGATGCTTGGAATATGAGTGCGAGATTTGTCTCTATCACAGTGCGAGTACCCATTATACCGGTATTTCATTCCAATTTCCCATGGCTTTGGAACAAACGCTCAAGTCCACGAGGCAAAATGTCTCCGCTGTGCGGCCAATCTTTCCCACCCACCTAACCTAAGGTTAGATACTTAATTACAAAGCAGGCTGCGACCGACTGCAGCTTGTTGCATTGTATCAGTGATGGGGACGAGCGTGCACCGTACTTCAGCGATCCTTCGACCCTCAACCTCTTTTTCCCCGGGCGTCGATGGAGACTCTCCTATCGACTTTGTCAGCAAGGTTGATCAATCAGAGGTTTCGTAGTCCGAACAAGACTGATGTCGATGCCACATGACGTTGCGCCTGCTGCCCTCCCACCTTCCTTTCTGTCAATATGGTGAGCGGCTATCGCAGGTGGTCAATGTGCCCTCTGTGAGTCTGAGGTGCCATGCAAGCCACGCTGGATGCTGATTTGTGCGATTTGTTTCTGCTTGTTTGAGTGCCGATAAAGAGTTTATTTTTGTACTTTCGATCAAACGATAACGGCTCGCCTAGTTTCGCCGCCCCCTTCATCGAATCACGACCCAGCTCCCTTACCTAAGCCATGGGGACCGGGCACGTGCCGAGAAGCAGGCTGGGGTCATTCTGTAATCCTGCGATGAGCCAGGGAAAGTTCGTCTGAAGTCGGTTCCCGTTCTGTATCAGATACACATTCCGCAGTTTCATGCTCGAGATTCTCATCCGCCACCCTGGTCGGGGCTCAACCTATTCATGTCCATGAAGCATCGACAAAGTCACATCCGGGGTAGTACTCAGCAACGGAAGGCGAGAAGGATGTGGGCAGGACGACCACCTGTGTTGTATTGCCTTCAACTCACCTACAGAAGGGGCAATGTGAGTGTTGTGAGTGTATGTAGGATAGTAGATCATCAACCAGATCGGGTTCTTCAGGTAGGTAGTGATCGCCCACGACTGCCGCGCTCTGCCTACCTATAAAGTATGTACTTTGTATCAAATGACACTTATTAAACTTATTACTCCTTCTGCAATCTAAACTTACTATCTAACCTAGGTTAGTTAGGTGAGAAGAGACCAAGGGGCCAGATCATGGGGTTCTGCAAGAACTGACCCAAATCACTCCTCGTCACTGTCGGAAAGGCTACCCTTCCAGATCCTCTTCTCAGCACCTGCAGCACAATGTTACCATGATAGCGGATCGAATCGCCAACCCCCCCAATTCGCAGGAAGGCTTCAATCAATATCATGAATTTTCCGACTTCGGATGCCAAAATCCAACACAGTATATCGTCTACGATTTTCTGTGTCGTCTTCTACTTACCGGAAACATGAATCAGCAAGGGTTACATGCAGCAAGCCAATAATGAGTTAACCTAGGGTGGTGCTCAAGTTGGAAAATGTATTCCAGGCACTGGAACTGTATTGAAGGTGGAGATCTGTAAGCAGCAGACAGGCAGCTGGTGCAACTCCAAAGTTACGAAGAGAGACTCTCTACCTGAAGTCAAGTTTGTTTATTGAAACAACATGGAGTGGGCAGGTTGTTTCAACTGTTACTATAAGCCTGTCGTCTTATTGAGCAGCATTTGAGCCAGTAAGGTCAGATATTTCCTTCCTAGGTTTGAACAGTTGGTAAGAGGCGGCAAGTACGTGCCACTATGTGCGACCGCAATTGCCTGCGACTGCCTGCGACTGCCTGCTGATAGCTCTCATGAGGGTGTAAGAGGGAAGCAGCTCTCCATCCCACGTCTCCAAGGTACCTGAGGATGCCTTGGCAATCGGGGTCAAAGCATCAAAGCGAGTTGAACCTTGCAACCTTGCAACTAAGTACATAGGTACCTAAGCTCTCTACGGTTTAGGGCACCTGGCCCCTGCTCAATAGGTCGTTTCAGTCGCCCCTGTCCCTGCAGAAATCTGGGATCTCGGCCCCTTTCTCTCCATCTAACCTACTGCATTGTAGATAGTGGAGTGTGTAGGTGAGCTTCCTACCTGTCTACCTAGTCTAAGCTCTAAGTGCACGCAGACCCGATGCTACTCATCATGGATGCCATCTCACGGTGGCACGCTTTCGTGCTCTGACAGGAGTCGGACAGGATCTGTCACCTGTGTTGGTGTGGTGCATGAGCTCTCTCGCACTGCAAGCTTCCCTCTCTCCCGACTCGACGAGACGATGGGGGCATGGAACCTGGACAAGGGTCCGAAGAGTTGCGGCAACATTGCATGCATCCTGACAGGCACAGACACCACCACATGCATCCAGCATACATGGTGCATCTCGTTTCACAGCCGGTGCCTCTCTAGGGACTAGTGCCTCTGTGAGTCTCTGGGTAGAGCAGAAATCCAGCATTGGGAAATCGACGTCCCGAGTCTGGTACCCCTGGCGAGAAGAACTGCACAAGGAGATGTATCGTGTGCACTAAGGACAGGCATCTCCTGCAACCTCCAGTAACCTCCAACAGGTTGCTTTCTTCCTTCCCCCCTGTCACACTCTCATCTCTATATTATCTAGACCCCCAATGCCCAATAGTGCTTGCATCCTCTCGTCTGAAGATGAAAGACTGGAAAGCCGAAGCAATGCACGAATAATTATCTCTGCCTGGGTCTCGCTATCACACGCAAATAACGCCGCGTCTGTCTCTCGTTTCGTTGACCGGCATATATGTTACCAACTTAATCTCTATGTTTATCAACCTTGGACTTCCTCTTCGATATACTTTCCGTATCCTTCCCGGTTTCCAGCCCTTGGGCCCATTTCATATTGCTTTTGATTTTGCGCTCCGCCTGTGTATAAGTCTGGGTGTGCTTGGGGATGGCCCATATAGCATCTTGCATGATAGACAGCGATGGCGAGACCAACAGTCTCAGAAGCTATGCAACAAATACCTTTTCCGCCAAGGCCTCCACTGACTCGGTAAGTTGGTCTTTCTGTGAGATGGCCAGCATCAGCTCATGGGTTATCTGTTGCAGTTAGTTTCCATCCACTCCGCCGACGAGAAAAAGCCGTACGCTTGGAGGATGCACGGCCAAGAGCCCCGGAGATACCAGCTATTCCCTAAGGATAAGCCTCTACCTCCACTTGCCGTGGGAAAGGCGCTTGATCCAGGCCAAGCCTTCGCAGTGGCCATGAGCCAGTCTCCAGAAAGGGCACAGAGGCCAGGAATGTCACCAAACGGACTGTTCCAGAGGATAAAGGGGCACAACTTGACCAGGAGAAGAAAAATCAGCGTGCCCGAACTCGGTCCCATGACGACGGTACAGGAAGTGTCGATGGACTCACGTACGTTGCTTCGCTGTTCTGATAGCTGTAAACACTGGTACTGACGGAATGATTGTCTGCCCAGCTACGATCCCTGGACGCCCAGCTCTCCACGAACGGTCAATAAGCACCCCTGTAAACACTTTACGGCTAAATTCACGTTCGGAGCAGGCAGCTACATCAAGGTACCCGACTGGGACCTCATCAGAGGCCAACTCACAGACTTGCAGCAAGCCGACATGGCCAGCCAGACAACCCCTCTCCCCCAAGGATCTGGCACCACTCACCATCCCCAATCATGTCGAGGCTTTTCCCTCGCTATCCCGAAAACTGTCACTGAGCCGGCTCAGGTCAAGACCGACGCAACAGGAACCCCCAGTACGCCCACCTCGTCCGGATGAGTCACCAGTGTCGAGGGCTCCCTTTACTCCTTACACACCTCTCACGTGTTCTAGTTCAGGGTTGACACCAAAGTCTGCTACCACTTATGTAACGGCTTCTACACTTCCAACTCCAGACTCGGCGGCGCTCGAGTCTCGCCAGTCTCCCACACCCTGGGGAAAAGCCTACCCGTTCCCGGCCTCTACAGCACCCCAGTATAACAGCGATGTGGTCAATGTTCCTAGAGCCGAGTCTGAAGGCCAGGTTTGCAGTAGCCCCGCATCTGCTCACAGAAGGGGACAGTCGGACTCGGGCAGTATAATGGAGCGTGGACGACCCCGAAAGCGAGCCGATGGGAGTGTAATCGGTGTCGCCCACAGGCGGACCGAGTCCAGACTTGGCCTTAGTGCCGAGAGGAGGGCATTCGAATCACTTCCAAAAGGAGTCAAACCGAGCGAGGCTGCCAACAAGATGGACCAGGCTGATATTGCTCATTTGACAAGGCAAGCTTTCGGTCAAGCGGTGAGATTTGAGGTGTTGTCGAAGGAGGACGTGGATAGCCTCTCTCGGGTATGCCAACGGAATCGCGTCAGTGTGAGTATGCCGTGCTAACCCTGTCACAGGAACTCCGCCAGCTCGATGAGAAAACAGATGACCTTCGCAATACATACACTAAGTTCCGTGCTGGGCACCGTAACACCCGGTCACGGGTCTGCCAAGATCTACGATCGCCCGACGAAGCTAAAGTCAGCTACAAGTCGATGCTGCAGAAGCAAGAGGCGCTAGCAAAGCTTGATGCTTGCATCGATGACTGGGCTACCAAGCTGGAACATGCCGAGAATCGACGGACCCGTGTCAGGCAAAAGCTACTGGAGCATGTCGCTGCGGCGGCGGCCATGTCTGTGACGCCGGCATTTGCTAGTGAAACGCTCCAACAGGCGACAGGCATGCGGGTGCAACCCAATGAGGCCGTAGACGTTACGACGCCTCCTCGGAGCCCTGCCAAGAGCGCAAAGTCCCCTGATTGCTCGTCGCCATCTCCTCCTTCTCCTCCTTCTCCTCCTTCTTCTTCTTCTCCACAACGAGTCGTTGCGCGTGTACCCTCCGCTATCATCGAGGAGGAGAACGAAGACGGGAGGTCACGCCGCAGCCGTCTCAGTTCAAGCACGCAGTCGGCTCTGCAGAGGATGGAGAGTATACGGATCTATGCCGATAGTGATGTATACGCCCTCCTCGAGGATGTGGAGAACGAGTTCTGCGTGCTGAGGGACTACAGGGCCAGCCCGGAGCCCCTCTCGGTAACGTCTCCTCATCCTCAGAGCTACGACGCCTTGGGCCCCCAGCCCCTAATGGCCCCTAAGACATACACCAGGCCACCTCCACTTTCACCCCCTGCGCCTTCGCCGCCAATGAAGGACTCGCCCACCAAGAGCGACGATATCTTCCTCACGTCTGCCGTCTTTCAACCTCAACAAACTAGCGTCAACGCATGACACTTTCATTTTCTGCATTTTAATGTCTGCTATTATGCCTCATTTGCATTGCACTTTCATTATCATTGCAAACTACATTCCTTTCTCACGGATATCCTTCATTCAACTTATGATTCACGGCCGACCACATACAGTCATTGACATATTTGCATATCACGGGTGTCGCATGCCCGGCATGGCCAGACCAGTCTTGTTGCTTACCGCAGCAACCTGACCTCTGCTTACATTTTTCTCTCTCATGTCTCTTGTATCATCTTCTGGTGTTACACGCTTGGGTTAACTAAGCCTCTCTCACTTCTTTTTCCATTTCCTTTTTTTATGAACAATCTGTACAACCTACGGAAGCCAATATACCCAGTGCGCTAGGCTCCGTCGTGTCACATGCTTGTTACTATTATCGTACAACGAACGCGTTCCTTTTCTCCCATTCGTCATACTTTCACTGACACATACATTCATTCACATGTTGACTGAATGAACCGAAGGACGAGTTTGTGTTACTGAAGAGGCTTTAGAAGTTGCACGTTAGATGTGCCAGGAAGGAAGGTTTATTTACGATTTTCAGGGAACGAGAAGGTTGTAGTGTTAGTGAGCAGCAGGAGGAAGAGGCGGGAGGAAGACAAAACCCTGGGGATTACGATTGAATGTCATGCTAGAGTTTTACCAACAAACTCTATACCCAATGAGGTTTTCCACGTTATATCATCATTCGTTACCTGTTTGTCTGACGCGAAATCCTACTACTGCGACTGACTTGCTTCACATGGATGCTGTGTATGCATGCTCCAAATATTCCGATTCGTCAAAGTACCTCTAAAGATAAACCCGAACACGAGATGGACTTGACAAGGCAGAATGCGTATTACAAATATGGCATGATGGATAAGACGAAAAGAAAAGGCATATCGCAAGAATGGGAAAAGAAAATCCTCCATTCTGCAACATTGTGCGGTGTTGTGTGTATGTCTCTCTATGTAAATGGAGGGGTATGGATGTACGTGTTACATGTCACATGTGCATCAATATTCCCATCCTTTTCAGCTCTGCCCTATCTAATGAATCCTCCGAACGACATGACAAACAAGGGGAAGTGAGTGAAGTAAGGGAAGGGGAAATAAAAAGGCGATGTTACCTGTATTTGCTTTTGCAGGGTTTCATTCGCGTTACGACTTGAAAGGGGGGGGGGTGTTGCAATGAGGTAACGAACGAACCAAAATTCAGTAAAAAGGGGAAAAAAGCGAATAAAGAAAGAACAGGGATGTGGGGTTGGGTAGATAGGTTTATTTTTATCTTTTTTTTTCTTGAAGAAACAGGTAGACTAAAGTATACTATACCTAGAGAGGTTTAGGGGGAAGGATTCCTTCTTGGTCAATGTCGATCCTCCAACAGATATCTGTTTGTGTTGTGCATGCAAGAGAGTGTCTTTATAAGTAAGTATCTATGGTGTTTGTGGGTAAAAATCCCACGTTTTTTTTTTTTTTTTTTTTTTTTTTTTTTGCCCACGTGTGTGTCTTTTTCGCTCTTGTCCTATTTGTGGCTCCGGCAGAAGATATATATATACCTTCATTTATATAATTATATACCGAGGTACATAGGTCGGATTGGATGCCTTATGTACTTACTTAACCTACATTACCTGTCAGAGGTCCTGAATAAGGAGGACTTAGTTGGGAACATGCAAGCAGTGCATACATACATACAAGTTACATTGGCATGATTTGCATTTTTTCCCTTTTTTCGTTGCACACAGACTATCTATTAAGTACTTTACATAAGTATGTAATGTAATGTAAGGCTGGATGTATGTATGTATGTATATATCTCCGAAACAGGTTGGTAAGCAAGCAAGTATGTTTCGACGAACTAACTAACTAACTAACTTACAGAAGGAGGGGAGGGGAGGGGAGGGAGGGATGGGATGGGATGGATTACAAGGAAGGATTTTAGAATGTAAGAGTATGTTTAACGTTGAGCTAACTAACCTAAGTACTTAGCGAGTGTAGACGGCACGTAAGAGCAAAGTGATGGAAGATGTTTGTAGATACTTTATGGATAGAGGTGAGTTTGTTCCTTCCGCTACTCCGGTTTCGTTGCCTGGGTTTCTTTTGAGTTTGAGGGTTTGGGGTTTGGGGTTTGGGGAGATGTAATCTTAACCTTACCCAAGCCAAGATAAGACAAGGCAAGATGGATAGACAACATGAGAGAATCTACCTAGGTTAGACACCCTGTTCCTTCTTTGAGTTTGTTTGTTCTGGTTCTGGTTCTAAATATTTATAGCTCTCTGACTTAATCTCGGTTAAGCTGTCAAACAGTGAGTGCTTCGTAACTTAGTTGCCTCAACGTATCAAAAGAAACAACACAAAGTAACCCAGACAGCTTTCTCACATCTGTTCTGTGCCACTTGCCAAAGATCAACAGCGCAGGGATAACTCAAACCCACATAGAAAATAAAACAGAGTAGAAACTACTTCGACAGCTTATTTCCGTGCCTACTTATTAAGGTCAATGATACCGAGAAAACCCTATCTATCCACCTCACGTAGACAAGGCTGCATTGCTAGCAAAATGTATCCTAGTCCTGCTTTTGTACCTCAAATTGAGATCTCTTCTCTCTCTGTGCGTGTGGTAAGCATAACATGTAATAAGGTAAATAACATCTGTTTACTCTCCTGCAGAAGAAGCTTGCATTTTCATCGTGTTTCGTTGCCCTCTATTTTTCCTTCTAGTCCCTTGCTCCCCTTCCCCTCACTTCTCTCCTTCTTCTGTGCAGTGTTCTTTTTCATTTTCCCGCTTAGCTGAAAACTGGGATCGGGAAGGGGAGAGCCAGGAGAAAGTGTTTTCTTTGGAAATCCCCCGCATGAGGCGAGGATAGATGGAAGGGCGGAAGTGGATAGGATAGATATGATAGAAAGCATTTGGGTTTGAACATTGTACACACAATGCTTACTGCTAACCTAGATAGTAAAAGACTTGAGTTTATTTTGGGATACTCATGAACTAAACTCAGGTTAAGTTACTTATTAGGTATGTTCTAAAATCCCTAGCTTACGGTTTCTCGAAATGTTCACTCTTTCTATTTATTATTCCTAGGTTAGTAGCTTTTTGCTGGCCTTGGTGTCTTGTGTACAATGAATATTGCACACTGGTCAGAAAGAAAGTATCTAGGAATCAGATAAGCGCAAGGGACTCGAGAGTGAGAGAGAGAGAGAGTAGGACAGAATACGTAAGTAAGACAATGAGCTGAACATGACGTGATGATGATGAGAAAACTTGAAACAAGCGCCGCACACGCCCCTTAGACGCTTTTCTGATTCTCTTTCATATACTGCTTACATGTAGGGCCAGGTAAGCTGATGGGGGAAGGGAAGCAGTGTTAGACGCGCGCGTTGCTATTTTTTCTTGTTTGTTTTGTTCTTGTTCTGTGGTGCTAGTGCTTGTGCCTATTCTTGTGTTTGGGCTTATGCTTAAGTATGCATCGCGGTATGCCTCGTCGGCAGGTAATGTCACATGTGTGTAAGATTGAGATTTGAACCAGGATTGGGATAAGAACTTTGGAATTCGTTAGGACTTCGACAAGCGAGCGGGAAAGCACAAATAGAATTATCAAGCTTTCCTGTATCCTTCCTTGTGTGTGAGTGAGTGCGTGTGTATGCTGTTGGTCTTACCGCTTTTGATCTCCCAACCATTGCTTATTACAAAGCAGAGAGTACAATAGATATTACACCTACCTCTGCTTGCAAGCACTTGTTCCTCCTCCGTCCACCTGACACTTGTGCATTGATGACAGTGTCGGGATCAGACGAACTGAGCCTAGACTTAACCCAGCCTGGAGAGAGGAAGAGGGTGGATCCAGGTTAAAAGCACGGTCGAGGATGGATTTTCTTATATACCACTCTTAAACTATGCTAATCGAAAGGCCATCCCAATCTCCCCATTGCTTCAAAAGATAACGTGGCAAGATACAGGAGAAGGACGGAAAGGGGATAACCTCACCCGTTTCAACCAACGCCTCTCAAAGCACAAGCATATCACCCACCACCAACAAACAGTACGTTGCGGATGTAAACATTGGGTGATTACCCCCGGGATTTGCAATTTATATCGAAAGGACCTCAATATATGTATATCTAAGCAGGTTACATGTATCCCTCTCTCATTTCCTATTTTGTCGCAAGATCATCTAGTCCACACCTCAAGGAAGGGTAAAGGAGCAATGAATGCACTGTCAGGAGTTTCAAGTAGAGATACACAGCCGGGTAAACAATGGTTGGCAAGACAACCTCAAACTTCTTCAGTTGTGGCTCCAGCAAGCCAGTTCGTTCGTTGTCAGTAAAGCGCAACCAACCACTACTACCAAATGTTAAAAGATACAACCAACTACCACCGCAACTGCTCCTAGGAAAAAGGCATCAAAAAGCGCCTACCGTTTTGGTAAAATTTCTAACATACAGTAAGTACCTTGTAAAATGGTTGCAAAAAAGATACGGAAAAAAAAATTGTCAGATTAACCACCCATCTGGAGCCCCTACCCCGAGTCGAACTGGGAGTCTTCAATCGAGTAAAGTATTTGTCTGCTTGATACCGGTCCAGATGCCACATGGGACTTACGAATCCTAACCACTGTACCAAACGAACTCCTACAAACTGAAAGAAAGGCTCTCCCAGTCGTCCTCCCCGAGTACCCATTAGCACCTGCTCACAATGGGACCTATATACCTTGAACTCCCCATCAAACCATTCATATATACATTTTGGGGGGTAGCTAGGTAAGTAGCTAGAGGTTGTCATGCCTACACTACGTCCATTCCTTTCCTTTCCCGGTCCTCATCAAATGTCAATGTCCGCTTTCACCACTGGCCCTCGGTCCCAGTTTCCCACCATTGTACGTACAGTACAGTACAGTGACAGATATCCAAGTGAGCTTGACTTGACACTTTCGACCAGGAAAGAAAGTGTCAGTGCTATCTGTCTGTCTATGGTGTATTTGTCTGTCTGTCTGTATATCATAGCCTACCTACCTACCTATGTAGTTAAACTTTCAACTCCCTCTTCCCATCGCGACAAAAGATCTAACTCCTCAGGTTCAGCTACCTACTCACTTGGCACTCAGCACACAACAGAGAGAGCATCCCAACATACAAACCAAGCAGTACCTAACCTAGCCTAGGTAACCAATACCATCAATCAATCACAGATCAATCACCTAACTTACTGCCCCATACATACATATTTCCTCCCGTAGTAAAGCTTACCTTACCATCCCGTCGCGCCGCAAACTCCTATACCAAGTTCCAACCTAAAAAGAAAAAAAAACATCAGATGAACACCCCCATAACATCCATCCCCAAATTAATAATAAGTGAACCCGTTCCAGCTATATTATTAGGTCATGGTAGGGTAACATCAAACCATCTATCTAACCCCTGCCTGGTTCCCTCCGTCACCTCTTTCCCGACTTATACAGATTGATTGCATGAGCGCCGTGCACAATACAAAAATGCAGATCTGAACCAAACAAAAGAATGAGCGAGATTATAATATGTGATTTTTCGAGGTAGTATGCTTATCTGATAAATGTATGAATGTATAAATGTATGAATGTGTTCCACGTTTTGTGTCTATACTATAAGTGGAACAGGCCAAGCGTGACCGCCCTCGAGCCTCTCTTCTCCTGCCCCTCTTTCCGAGAACAAGAGATAAGACTCAGTGACTTTTTACAATACCAATACCCATCTCAAACAATCATGATAAGCCTGGTTGCAGGACGTTGTTCTCCAAGAACGCAGCCCAGAGCCCCTCGCAATAATTGGACGCAATGTCTTGCGCCGTTTGTCCCTGGCCGTCCCTGATGGCGCGGATGTCGTCGGCTGGCGTCGTGGGCGGGCGCTGCAGTCCCACCGCCTGCGCGATCTCCCGAAGGGGCGCGGGGAAGGCCTCCGTGCGCAGCGGGGAAGCGAGCCAGAGCAGCAGCCAGACGACCTCCTGCTGCCCCTGCTCGATGGCGAGGTGAAGGCCGCTCTTCATGCCGGACAGGGGGTCCTGGGAGCGGATGATCTGCGCCGGCGACAGTCTCGGGTGCTGCTCTTCGTCGTCGTCCCCTCCTCCACTCTGATCGACGTCCCGAAGCAGGTCTACGATGCCGTCAACGTCGCCCTCGCTGCACATGACGTGGAAGGCGAGCGCCGGCCTGGCTTCCGGATGGGCTGACAGGTACGCCTC
The DNA here is from genome assembly GCA_022385605.1 of Xylariaceae sp. FL0594. Taxonomy (NCBI): domain Eukaryota; kingdom Fungi; phylum Ascomycota; class Sordariomycetes; order Xylariales; family Xylariaceae; species Xylariaceae sp. FL0594. The sequence goes on from MU280822.1 coordinate 143,461, forward strand.
CTCCGTGATGGCCGGCGCCACGTCCAGGTTCTCCTGCACGCCGCCCTCGTTCGTGTATCTCGACAGGATCGACACGCCAGCCGCTGGTGGCAGGGGCGAGCTCGCGGCAGACGATGAGCCGGCGCTGCTCTCGGCCAGGACTGATTGGCAGGACGGGCATCTCAGCGAGAACGCCACTTCGGCGGACTGGTCTAGGAGGCATTGCCAATGGAAGTGGCAGCCGCAGGAAAGTTGCAAGTCGTCCGGGACGGTCTGAGGAGGCCCTGTGCTACCATCGTCCTCACCCTCGATCTCCACGACGAGAGGCTCCTCGCACACTTTACAGACAGCTTCCGTCGCCATGACTTATCGCCTTTTTTTTTCTTTTCTCTCACTCGCGGGTTCACTGGTCGATCTCACATCAGGTCTGTCCCCAAGCGTAATCAATGACGAAAAGGATGGACAATTGTGGAACGGGAGGAAGCACTGGCGGATGCAGGCGGTGACCAAGTACTCCGAGCTCCAGGGTATTAGAACGACGTGGATTGCTCGGCGAGGACACGTAAGTTCAGCATGATGTGATTTAAGGATGTACTACGTAGCCGAAATGGATGCTGTATACAGATGCGAGATGGCAGTGGTTTGAGCCCCAGGGATACGCCGTGGGTTATGATAGTGTGTACGTGGGATGTTGTTTCGGACTTACGGACTAGGTTAGATGTTTGGTTTGAGAGAACCAAGACCGAAGACGAACGGGGTCACGGGGGGGTTATTGAGATGCTGAAACAAACGTCGAACCTGATCTGAAAGCAGAAGAAGGAGGCCTCACGCCAAATCGAATGTAATTCTGGTAGCGAGCGATGATTATCGCAGACAGCGTCGGCGCAATAGGGCTGGTTCGTTGGTTGCTGAAAAAAATTATGGCGTTCGTCTATCAAACGGGATGTTCCTGAATTTTTACACCGACAGGGATTATGATGTCAGGGGGTTGCAGGTCTAGCCGCTGTAGCGTGGCACCCTCTGTACCTAACAATAAACGGGTATAGCCTTGATCTTACCTTCTACGGCAGGTGGGGTTCTCATTCAAGTGGAGTCCACAGTTGCCCAAGCATTGAAGTACAGTATGTCAACACCTCTAACTTGAGAGTAGTACCTTCCGGTCTCAAAATAGGAAATTTGACCTCCGGTCTACCACGTTTCACTCTGCTATTCCCTCGTACAAAGCTTGGTCTTGACAGAGGAAAATGTCCTGTTTCGCCAGCCGGGCTGGGAGGTATGGACCGTGGCCCTTCCCGGTCCGCCGGAGCAGTATGTAATTGTATCGTGTTGATCTGAAACAAAGCGGTAACCACAGTTGTCTAAGTATTAGGTTGGATGATATGGAAAGAAAAGCCACTTGTACGTCATATCTACAATACCTAAGTGGCATAACGTGACCGCTACAGACTGTGGCCCTGCAATACATCCCGTTCGTGTTATCGGAGTTTCGGGGATTTTCGCAAAAAGCAGCAAAGCACATATGTACCTAACCTTACTCTTTTCTCGCGTCACTGGTAGCTTTAAAGAAATTTTTATTCACCATGCTCTGCAAATTGAACGGTTTCAGAATCCCGCATCGATTTGCAATACTTCCATCACGATCTTCAATACCGACTTTAACTTACAAAAAAGTTGTCTGTACGTGTACAAGAAGGGTTGTGGATCCTCGAAACTGAGGTAGCCCTCTAACCTAACCTAGTGTTAGACTAGACTAGTGTTATCGTGATCTGTGTCTGTTTTCGGAGCTACAATGCAAGCTGAGAGAAAATCATTTTCAAGGGTCGTGCATGGCACATGCATGCAGGTGGGGACTAAAATAGTAGTATCTACCCCTGCAGATCCACAGCGCGAGTCTTGGCGTGGGGCTGTGCAGGTATACACCTTTTTGTGTTTTTTCTTCTTCCATCTCTGTCTTGTCCCTGTCAAGCTGTGTGTATTAAACATCATAGTTTATTATTTAGTGTATGCTGTAGTTTTAGCGGTCTGGTAGTAGATTCAAGCGATACTGCTGTCTAAATCCGAGAGAATGGTTCTCTCGACGTGTCTGTCTGCCTTGGCCTAAGGACACGACTCAGGAGGAAAGGGACTGCATCTAGATGTCAGTGGGATGACATCGAGCGATGGGCCGATGACACAACAATAACAATAACAACACAAACAGGTGAAAATGACCAGCGCAGCGCACATCAGCTACCTCTGTAAGAAATACCTTCTGTTCTATTGGTTCGGGGTACTTACACAGCATCCCAGTATGTTGTTGTTCTTGTTCGAAATCTTTGATCATGGGCAGCTGTTTAGAGGTAACGGCGAAATAATCTGAAACCTGAGATGTGATGCCGAGATACTGTTTTAATCGGACGATTGGCTCCGAGTCTGAATTATTGGACATTGCTACCAAGTATCATGGCAATATTGTCTATTCGCATTCATGTGTTGTATCAAAGTTGAGCTTGCGCGTGGGTTTCAGTGTCTCGGAAGATACCTATGATGCAGATCCGGAATACTTCCCGAAGATCTTCCCAAGCACTCCGTCCTTCCTTCCGTGTCTCGGCCGTTGCCAACACATGACAAAATAAGTTACCAGACAACTTATCAAGTTCAACCTTATATCAAGCCACATTATCAAGCGCGCGGCCTCGTAATAATGTACATAGAACGGACCGGACTTTAGCGGTCCTTTTCAGCTCGGCAAGGGGATGTTTGCGAGCTAATTACTCGAACCGATGGCCCGGCGTGGGGTTAATTAGTTCAACCTAAAAAGTTAACCTTAAGCTATGTACTCTTGCCTTTGGTATGTTAGAGGGTGTGGCACGTAGGTTAGGTGGTGGTACTTGTGCTCCGGGCTGGTGGGTCTGTCCCCCAACACCGACGGAGTTTCAGCCTCGGGGGGCGTTAACGCCAAGTCGGAATAGGAGCCCTCTCCGTGGGTTCGGTAACTAGAACTTTTGAATTGTCCCAGTCGACTTATTAAGCTGAAGTTATTAGGTAGTCACGTGCTAGACTAGGTAATTGGTTAAACACATCAGAACCGATGGTATATGCCATCATCCTCTCCGTTGCTATGTACAAGGATTGTTTACATACAGTGTCTGACTGTCTGTCTACCATGTTAGTGAAGTATGTACAAACGTCCAAACGACCAAGCCTGTGTTTCTTTGGACTGTTATTGAACAAAAAAGGCGGCGGCCTCTCTCTCCCTCTCCTTCCGAAACCATCCGTCCGTTCTCAAACATGCAAATCCCTCCTCCACTGGGTGACCCTTGTCTCGCGCTTTGCGTTACCGAAGGGTAGGTACTTAACCGCTCAAGCCAGAGATTAGGTAGTCATCTAGACTACTTGAGTAACTGGCCAACCAGGAGCTTCGTTCCCACGCTTTTCATGCCCCTGTGACAATGGTTCCTCTATTCTTTTCCTCGTCATCGTGCTCAGGGGGGCCTGCCCCGTATACTCCGCACCCGCAACTCCTCAAAAAAGGAATAGCTTCCGACTGGCGTAGCTAAGTGTGTTCTTGTTTCACATAGACCAAAAACGCCGGTTCTTTTTGGTATCCTTCTTTTTTGCAAGGGGGTATCGTTCGCTCCTTTTTTGAGTTCGTATCGTAAAAGCTCATTGGCAGTACGAGAATCCTACTGCCTGAACGTGATTTCTCTCCTTTCTCTCGTAAGTCGTTTCATATAAACATTATGATGTCTGTGGCCGTGCACGGACCCAGCGTTGCACGGCTCGTAGGCTCGGGTCTTCGGCCGTCCAGCGGCCCATCGAGATATCCGCCGCTTGTAGTTCTTGGTAGATGCTCTCGTCCTTGATCTGTGCGAGTTCCTGGAGAAGGGGTATTAGTCGAGGCTTGAGTACGGAGTGACCTTAATAAAGGGGTGGAAATGTTCATCTTCGGCAGGGATGGATGAATGTCAAATAAGGGAGAGAGCTGTCATACACTTCGTAGCTGCTCGTCACAGGCTCTCAGTTGCCGTCGGTTAGCGGAACTAGGCCGGCCGCCCTGAAGAACCTGCTCCCGGTATTCTATCCATCTCTGTGCTGCGGACTGGCGTCGATAGATTTTCTGGGCCTCGTGTCTTCGGGCGAACGCGTCTAGCAGGACTCTAAAGAACATCCAGCGTCAGTTCTAAAGTCTTCTCATACTTCCGTTATCGTCAAGGGGGTGTCGTAAAACGCACTGTTTCAGTTCGGCCTTTGTCTGTTCTTCTTCAGGGCCTTGTGCCACAGGCACAGTCACGTCCGCCGCACAGTTCAGGATATGCTGGCCATCTATGGCACACTGCCGTAAAGCTGCCCAGCCTTCGGTGTAGTAGTCGTCGGTGTGGACCGGATCTGTCGGCGCAGCCGCGATGTAGTACTGCAGTGTTCGGAAGTCGGAAAGAATGTCGGCAACCCGTGCCGTTCGATATTCGTTATCTAGGAGACGGGAGGTTAGAACAAGAGCAAACCTCAGCCATGCCTCTGAAGATGGGCCTTGGGATGGGCTGTGATGTCGGTTGACTGCCGTCATTTTCACTCACATCCGTCCATTTCGTGTATTCTATATCGATCCTAGTCAAAGGGGGTGCTCAGGGGGATGATCTCCCGGTAATTATTATTCCAAGACTTGCTTGTGCAGAAGAGAGGATATGGCAAAGTCGCGATCAAATAGGTATTAGGTATTAAGCGAGGAAAGGAATATTCGCCGACGTGTTCAGGAGCCGTTGAAGGAGTACAGGACGGGAAAGGTAGCGCAGAGGCAGCTAGTTGGACGCCTTGGAAGGAAGTGATTATCTCGACGAAGCTTCATCTTGGAAAAGGTCCAGGACTTGGGACGAGAGCACGTAGCTTTTGTATGATTCCGAAAGCCTCTACAGACCCTCAAAACAAAGACTGAGATATCTGATGAGGTAGAGCCAACAGGTCGCAAGTTCCTCAAAGAGGAACTGGAGTTACGGGGTTCCATAGGCGACCAACGTTGTTAGACTGACTATACCAGACCCCAGCTACCGAGTTCATAACACATCGCATAGTGCTCGTCGAATCGGATTCATTAACGACAAGTTTACCATGCGGGACACGTTCGAGCTCAAACCTGGCACATCCTTACAGAGCTGGATGTTGATCGTTCGCTTAGTGCACACTTATTTCTCCGCGAGTTGGACTAAGCCTTGAGATGCATGGCTCGACTCGCTAGCCAGGGCCAAGTCTCGTGGCATTTGACGCCGCATATGCAAGGGCCAACTTAGAGGACCAGCAGCGGCCCTCTCGAGAGATGGGACGGATGGATGCAGGCAAGAGGATCACAGCATATGAGGATCAGACTGTGGGAAAATACTGCATCGCTAGTGCCTGCAATGCAGTACAGCAGAGCAGTACAGTATGTAACGCAGGGCCGGCTCCTGCTTAGCTTGGGTCCCTGGGATGCCGGGATGCCTAACGGATGCCATCATACCTGTACCTGTGCATACTGGGTGGTATCATGTATGCTAGTCGACGCAGGCACGGAGAGCCTCGTGACGAAGAGGGACAAGACCCATCTGATGGTGAAACAGGCACTTCAGCGCGCCACTGTCGACTGCGTTAAACCCGATAGAGCATCTTATCAGGTCGGACGAACAAAGCCGATGGAGGTTCAGACGGATGTCGCGAGGTTGAGTGGGCAAGCCTGGCCAATGAGACGTCGAATCCACGTCTAAGCCACAGAAAACCACTCTAAGGGCCCAGCTGAACGGATAGGTAATATTTGGCGCTAACCTGTCGAACCTTGTGGGCTTCTTGGCGCGGGCGCCGGGGCACTAATATAGCGCCTAAGAGAGACTGGGTTAACCCAGCATTCCAGCTGCCAGCCATCAGGGATCAGACGGATCTGCAGCCAAGTTTCAGATTCAATATGTTTACAATTAATTAACTTACATGTTCTCAATGTCGGTATGCAAAGTAAACAACCCAAACTCCAACCCCAGTATCTGGAAGAGGGCTCCTGTGTTGATAGTAGATGGGACTCGCGCTACTGCAGGGGGGAATCAAATCGCAGAAGAAACTATGTAACATACCAAGGAGAAGAAAGTCCGAGAAAGAGAGACTGGAGAGTAGGTAGGTAGAACATTAGTCTAGATAAGGTATCTTTCTTGGAGATGTACCACCGAGAAATGGCCAGAAGAGGCAGTGACCACGGACAGAAGTGGGAGGAAGAATGTTACCCTGCAGCATGTTCAGTGTTCACCCTACCGGCACTCGCTTAACTATTTCCTACCGACTGAACTCCATCTTTGGCAACATACCACCTGCACCCACACTAACTAATGTCAGTATCAGGTGGTCAGAGTATTGAAAGTTGGAGTTGCATGATTCAACGGTTTCGGCACCTGGGGTTTGTTTACATCCCCACACATACACCCCATTCACCACCGTCTCAAAACTGCTATTTGCTCAAGATATTCATCAATCATAACCCAACTCGTCGCTGACCGTCATCACTCAGTGCCTATCACCACCCTTGTCATGCCATGCGTCTCTGCTGCTAGCTAGCTGTTGGAGGGCCCACCAACGATGCAGCGTCTTGGCGGCTGAGTCTCTACATATTCACAGCTGTTGTCTAAACATTACACCAGTCCCAAACCATAGGCTGGTTCGGTAGAATCGTCTGACGACATATTCAAGAGTAACGTGTCCTACCAACCACCATACTGCGAGCATCACGAAGCTGTTTCCATCTGTCTGTATGATGAGCGACTTCCACCAACCATAACACACATGCCAGTTTGCTTTGTTCTCGCGGCTCCCTCAATACTTACTGCATGGTAAACTCCAACGTTGATCCCCAACGCTGAACTTCATTCAGCTCAGTGACGTGACTCCAACCTTTGTCATCACCGAAACTTGCGGTGAGAAGGTCATCCATTTCGACTGCCACACTTTTGGGCTGTAGTCTGTAATCAACCGTCACGCACCTCGAGATGCCACAGTTAGTATTGGTCGCAAATACATCAATCTTCAACTTGCTCGGATGGCTTATTGGACGCTATGATACTGCAGCACGGAAATACAAGGGATTTGTCAGACTATCCCGACATCCTTCATTCATAGGGCAGGATGGTGGCAAAAAAAAGGCAGCCCAGGCGAGCCAATTGCCGACATTCCCTGGCATTCAGCCTTATAACGTTCAACCCGCAAACTAAACCTAGTCCTTCTCCGCGATGGCCTGGAGCCTATCGTCTATCTCATCTTCCGTCAGGGTTCTGAATGTGGGGTCGGTCCCTTCTTTGCCGTCCTTGCGAGGACCGCCAACAATTCCGACTTCGATCTCCCCCTTTTTGAAGTCCATGCTGAGAACCGTGCTCAGAGTGGTGATGGCCAGCTCCACTACATCCTCCCAGGTGCCCTCGGCGTAGTCTTTGTTCTTGAGCTTCTTCTCAAGGTGGTTAAGTGCCTCCTGTTGCTTGGGACCCGCCGCTGTGCCCTTGTAGCCGACGTAGTAGCCTGCGGGGTCGCACTTGAAGAGCTGGGGGCCAAACTCGGCGTCGAGTGATATGAGCGTAGTTGCGACACCATATGGGCGCATGTATGCCTATCACCAAGTCAGCCAGAGGCCTCGGGCTCGTCTTCTTCAATGACCGGTGTGTCCTTACCCTCTGAGTGTACACTTGGCTGATGTTGGCTAATCTCTTGGCAAGAACGTCGCAAGGCATCTCATAGCCGTACTTGTACCGGAATTCGGCCGCTTCACCCTGGGCTCGCTGAGCAAATGCACGAGCATCCGCAATTGAACCGGTCATGACACAGCCAACAGATGGCGAGATCTGGAAGATGTGTGATACAGATGTAGGGTCGATCAGTTTATCCTACGCCGCGTGGTCAGCTTCAGCCTCACGTATGGGGGGGCTGTAGCAGCTGTGCTTGAGGCTGAGACCACCTACAGGGACCTTCTTCTGGGACAAGACCACGGCGCAATCCTTGCCCCGGACACCTATGGACATGATATTGGCAGCGGTGATCGCCTTGAATGCATATTCTGTGCAGTGTCAGTCGCAGAGTTTCCCCTTGACCGCTGTTCTGTTCTGACGTATCGCCGGTTCGCATCGGGAGCTGATATAGAGCGCCGTAACGAGTGATCATCAACGTACCGACTTGGTAGAGTCTGCCTTGCTCTGAGAAGATGGTAATGTGCCGGTCATAGCCAGCGCTGCCTGTAGATTGGAAAAAGCCGCGATTAGCGATGCATTTCAAACAAACAAACAGTGGGAGCTGATCCGACCATACGTACCGCCCGACATTATGACTTGAATTCAGGATGACCGAAACCTCGGGGCTTGTTTTCTCGGTAAAGGCGGAGTTTGAGATTGACAGGCGGGAGTACTCGCAAATATGGTCTATTCAGTTGGTTGCGCTTAGTTGACGTATGTGAATGAAGGGACAGAACAGTTCGATGTTGACGACACCTGAATGGTCTAGGTTGGAGGTACAGTGCTGTTAAGCCTTGTTGCGTCGCCTGGTGGGCATAACTTGGAGCTCTTACGCGGTTAGAGCTGCCTTGAGAACTTGGAGGGATAGTGAGACTAACCTCAGCAGGTAAGGCCTTGACCACAAAGTGATCTAACTGTGATAGGTTAGTAAACAACATAGAGAAGGCAGGAGCATGTTACATAATTACCCCGCGCCATACATAAAGAGATCTCCTTGTTAATTACATATTGTGTACTACTGGAATTGGACTGCCATTGTAGCTCCAGAAGGTCTCCACTAAAAAGTGAGAGCTTGAAAAATGCCTGACTGGCAGTTCATGATAAACTTCGGCTCGTCTGTTGACAGGGCAGTTGATATCGCCTACATATGGGATCTGCTCTATCTACATTGGAAACCTGCAGGACGCTAATCAGACTGGAACCCATGCGACGAAAACATTTTCCCATAAAGTGACAAAACTCTATTGGTGCCGTCTCTCTACTCACTGTATTTAAAGACCCAGACCCAGACTTGTCCGGCACAGAAAAGAGAAGAGGTTGGTGAAGGATTACCAGTTACCAGCAGAGGACAGCAGACTGGTTTTCGTCTCGCCGACATCGTGTGTGCATATCTGCTAGCACCTTTTCACACATCACTCTTATCCTGTTCGGGACGATTCCTGTCCAATCCCGCTTGCCATGTCGTCCTCCTTTCACTCCACTGGGAGCGCGCCAACGCAGCGAGTTCCAGCCTGGAAGCGATTGGGTCTCAAGCTCAAATCCGGATCGGAGGGACAGCAAACCCATGGCGCTACCACCCACCCCGCCGCTGCTGCTCCGTCAGTGCCCAACCATCAGGCAGGCCTTGGCGGCTCAACCCCCAATGCGAAGAGAAAAGCGTTCGCCGGCGCTGCTGCCCCTGCATTAGACCACTCCGCCAAACGGGCACGGCAAGACGACTGGCAGCACCAAAACACCTCTTCTCTGGAGCACACTCCCAAGAAAGTAAAGACCGTCTCATTCGCGGCGGACACTACCGGTGGCTTGAGGCCTCCAGGACCAGCGGCTAAGCCCACGCCCAAGAAGCCGAAGAAGACGGCATTGGCCAGCGGCGAGTCCTCATCAGCTCCTGGCTCAAAGCCGTCCGTCAAGAGGACAGCGACCGTCAACCTGGAGCCGGCGCTCGTCTACCTGCGGACGTGGCACTCGGCGCGGGAGAGCTGGAAGTTCAACAAGAACCACCAGACCAAGCTGCTGGAGCAGGTGTTCGCCGGCCCCGACGAGCCCACCATCCCGGCCGCGGACATCGTCATCTTCTACGAGTACATCCGGGGCCTGCAGGGCGGCGTGCGGGCGCGGCTGCGGCAGCTGGCGAACGGCATCCGGGCGCAGGACATGGAGCAGGGCGCGACCGCCTTCGCCGGCGGCGGCAAGGTCTCGGAGATGGTCGAGCGGAAGCAGAAGGAGTACGAGGAGGTCATCAGAATGTTCCTGGGCCGCCCTCCCCCGGCAGCGGCGTCGGGGAAGAGGCGCTTCGACGAGGTCGACTACGTCCTCCGCGCCCCGGACATGGAGATGCAGCGCCGCGTCGTCAAGCGCATGCGCGCCGAGACGGTGCTGGAGGAGCTCTCCGAGACTGAAGCCTCCGAGACGACGACAGCTACTACCACGACCGCCACCGCGACGTTAAGCACGGATTCGTCCGTGACGGAGAAGGGCGATGCGGACGAGGGGGCGGAAAGGCGCCTCAGGCTCAACGACGACCCATCGCACCGGGCCAAGCGCAGGAGAAAGGCCAGGACGGCAGCTGTGGAAGACTCGAGCTCGGACTCGGACTCGTCGTCGTCGTCCGACTCCGATTCTGAGAGCGACGCCGAGTCCGTTGTCAGCTCGAGCGGCGGTAGCAGTGACACCTCATCCGATTCGGACGACGAGGACGAAGGATCAGGCGCACCGACTGGCAGAGACGACGACACTTCGTCTAGTAGTAGCTCATCATCTTCGGAATCAGACTCTTCTGACGACAGCGATGACGATTAGGGGTTGGAAAACTTTTTTCCGTTCGTTATGTCTACTATTCGAGAGTGACTGTGCCATAATAGATACCCGGGTACGAGTTGTTTCTGATTGTCTCCTTTCAAATGGTGAAAGATTCGCATGGATTTTAAAGGACTCTGGCATGGTTTCGAATTTCCTCATCAACCTATATTCGTGTCAAAAACATGTATTTATTGAACCCGAACAGATGTTCTCTGCTGTTTGGGGCCACGCTCTAACGCCTGGGGGCTATAAAAAACGATGTACTAATTGTTATGGCGCCTTGATACCCGCCAATGCCACCAAAACGCCAAATGAAAGAACACACAAAAACATCACGATATGCATGCCGTTCCAAAATGTCATTGCTGATTGTTCATATGTCTTGCCATTCGATATTCTGCCACGCGCTCTACGAATCGACAGGATCCTCGAGGTACTCGTAGTCGTCCTCCGGAGGCAACACATAAGCCGAAGCGGCAAGGACCGCGGCCAAGACGACGGAAACGGCGGCGCTGGCGGTGCACAGGTAAAAGGAGTAGTCGAGGGACCAGCCCGGGACGATGAACTGGGAGTCGTGGTCAAAGAGCCAGGCCTAATCAGACAAAATTTACTCGTTAGTTAACCTTTGTCTCTCTCAGTGTCCCGAGGAGCTACTACTACTGATACCACTACTCACCACGATCCCCATACTAGCAAATTCGACGACGGCATCTGCCATCAGGAGGCCGCCGACGATCCTCCAACCCGTCTCGCGCTTGTACTTGCCGCCGGCGAGGACGACGACGAAGGTGACGAGGGTGGCGAGCTCGACGATGGTGGCGAAGGAGAGGAGGAAGCCGCTGCTGCGCCAGAGGGAGCAGAAGGGCCGGTCGTCGCGGCAGTCGTCGTCGCTCGGGAAGGGTTGGCACCGCGGCGAGGACTCGGTCGAGCAGCTCTCGTGCAGGCCCAGGTGCTTCGAGAAGGTGGCGCCCGTCGGGGCCGCCGTCACGCTGTACGTCACCCAGTGAGGCGTCAGGAGAGAGGCGAGGGTCAGGGCCGTTGCTGTTTTTTTTTGTGGTCATAGGTTAGTTTGTGGCTTTCTTTCTTTATATTTTGTTGCTGTTTGTTGAGGGTGCTTTTTTGTTGGGTTGCATCAGGTCCCCCCCTCATGCTACAAGAGAGGCATTATAGAACTAGCTCATTGCAGTACAAGACATATTTAAGTTGACGAGCACTGCAAATTGTTTTCTTTCTCTCATGTTTTATAGGGCCATGCGATACAAGGCAAGGGAGGGCGCAAGATGCAATGGTCCCGTGGTAAAGGAAAAAAAAGGTAGGTAGATCCCTTCGTGCAATGTTGGGAGATTGGGATACGAATGACGTACTGCACACGAAGATGCCGAGGGCGACGGAATATACTATCGTGCGAGTCATAGTTTCGTTTTCTTCTATAACCCTTGCGCGTAACAATAAAACTAGAGGATAGTTGTAGGATTTCGCAACTCCCCGAGGAAGATATTGAAGTTCATGCGTGCTCAAAGCTTGAAGAGCTTCAAAGTGTTGAGGTGGGATAAGGAAGACCAAGGTTGGGGCAGTGCAAAGCAACTTTGAATCACATGCACTGCTGTACAGATAGCTGTACAAGGTACAGATAACACTGCAGTTTGTAGGTAGAGTCGCAGTAATTGAGCACCGCTCCTTTTTCTCTCGTTAACTTTTTAACAAAAAGAAACTCGTACTCAGTCAAAGTATCAAACTAAGGTTAGACATCGTGTCAAAGTTGAAGTTGTAGATTGATGCCCAGACTTTGCGAGGCCGAAATTTGGCTGCCTGCAGGTGGCTTGGATGGACTCTTGGAGAGCGTCTTATCACATTGCTTGCGGGCTGCGATAACACAACCCACCAATTTCACCTCGTCCAGTTTTCCTCCGGTACATCACCTGTTTCATCTTGCCATCGCCTGTTTCTGTCCAGCCCGTATTGAAGTGCTGCATAAGAACTTGCCGGAGCTAGAAACCTCACAAATCAGTTGAATTGCATACAAATGATCCAGATGTTGAAGCCATCCGGTCTCCGCCTTAAACTTATTATCGACAGGTACGGAGTGAACTCGGCAGTACAGTAGTAGGCGTGGTACTATTGCATTCAAGCGCGCGAAAATGCAGGCCGAATACTGTGGCCTAGCGTGTCCTGATCCCCTGCACTGCGGGGTGTTGTAGCATGGTTTTAAACCAAAGTTACCAAACTGTTACAGTTGAGAAGAAACTTCCCCTTTTCCGAAAGAAAAAAATCCAAAAAAAATCCAGACTGGCAATATGACCGAGCTAAGTGTCGAAAGCATGTCAAAGGAAGACTTTGTTCTCATCCTAGGTGCCGGGACATGGGGTTGCGGCATAGCACTTGAACTGGCGAGGAACGGATACAGAAATGTGACAGTTCTCGATGGAGAGCATGTCCCCAGCAGCATTGCCGCCGGCAATGACCTCAATAAAATCATGGAAGAAGGTACTGTATAAATAGCTGCACCTACAATGTCAACACGGGATACGCTAGGTTGGTAGCGAGTCTCTAACGGAAGCAGGTTCGCAGTCCGAGGACGACACAGATTCGGCGTTTGCGTGGAATCGATTACATCACCTTTCCACCGAGGCGTGGCTCCGTGATCCGGTGTACAAGCCCTTTTACCATCGGACGGGCTATGTCGGGGCTGCCTCTTCGGACGACGCTTATGAAGCCTTGCTGGAGGAGATCAAGGGCCATGAAGAGGACTACAGAAGACTCTCTTCTGCCGAAGAATTCCGCAGTACTATGCCGGAAGGCGTCCTCACGGGCGATTTTATAGGGTGGAGAGGCTTTGCCAAGGACAGCGGCGCGGGATGGGTCTTTGCCAGAGGCGCCATCATCGCAGCCAAACAGGAAGCCGAAAGACTAGGTGTCCGGTTCATTACCGGCCCGCAAGGTCGGGTTGTTGAACTGCTCTTTTCGGATGATAAAGAGGTTCAACTACAGGCAGCGGTCTTGCAAGGTGTAAGGACTGCCGATGGAACCACTCACCACGCCCACACGACCATCCTCGCCAACGGTGCCAATGCCGACAGCCTGATAGATTTCAAGTATCAACTCAGGCCGACTGCATGGACATTGGCCCACATCAAGATGACGCCTGAAGAAGCGAAACTGTACAAAGATCTCCCTGTCATTTTCAACATTGAGAAAGGCTTTTTCATAGAGCCTTCAGCAGACACGCACGAGTTAAAGATCTGCGATGAGCATCCGGGCTACATCAATCCCGTCTACGCCGAAGCAGATTCCGCTAGTGAGGGCAAGGGGACTATTGTGGGATCTAGACCGTTTGCTAGACAGCAGATTCCTCTCGAGTCTGAAGAACGTGTACGGGCCTTCCTGCAGGATACTATGCCGCATCTCTCAGATAGGCCTTTCAGCTTCGCGCGTATATGCTGGGACACGGATACAGTAGACCGGATGCCTCTGATTGATTGGTATATGCCGGATGGGCGAGTCTCGTCTGACCAAGATGAGAGTAATCAAGGCGGGAAGAAAGGACGGCTTCTGTTAGCCGTAGGTGGGAGCGGGCACTGTTTCAAGACCATGCCAGCCATGGGTCAGGTTGTTCTGGAATTCCTACAAGGCAGAATCGACGACAGGACCCGGCGAGCTTTCCGGTGGCGGCCTGAGACGGCCGAGAAGAGAGACTGGTGGCACGTGCAAGACAGATGGGGAGCAGAGGGGAAAGTGATGGACATCAACGAGGTAAAGGGGTGGACAAGGATTGGTGAGCATACAGTCACAGTCTGAGACCTTATACCATCAGCAGGTGTCGCACGGCATAAAATTCGAGATATCTCATTTGTTGATTCTTTGCTGGTCTGTAGCACTTTTAGCCAATTGCAGTTGATGCTGGCGGTTTGTAGCTTTGAATAGGGATATATCAGACCTGCCTATCTCGGTTCTCGGCTCTCGAAACATTGTACAGCTGTATTCATCGCATAATCATATTGATCGTTACTTTAGCATCCAGCATTAGTCTACTGCTAAACAGCGCTACTTAATGGTACCTACCAACATAGGTTAGATTAATCTCTGTGTTCGGTTCAGAAGGATTGTACAGTACAGCTGTATTGGAGAACTACAAGTAGTATTAGCCAAGTTGCTGAGAGCTTCCAACAACGCTGCTCAATAATGCGAATATGAAGCACTGGTCGCATATCATGAGATCCAATCTGGTGGGTGGTATTCTAGACTACGGCCGGTTTCGAGCCGAGAATGTCGATGGAGAAGGAGGATGCCCATGTACGTGCATACATGGCGTTTTTGTCACTGGATCGAACCAACCAACCGAAGCTCGAACCCTAGCCCCGGTACTGGTGCACTATCGGCAGCCTAACGGCTTTTGGTCAAGCCCCGACTCTGCCCGCCCACCCGATCACCATTTGTTCGATCCAGACCAAACATCTGCAGAGACGAATTGGAACTGACCATCGATAAGCGTGTCGATAAGACGAGCACACAAGGTACGCTCTTATATGCGTCATGAATTACTACGAGCATCCTTTGAAGAAGGGACCTTTTGAACGCTCTGAAACCCGGCCGCATCCAGATGTCTCCAGCCGCATTTGGCCATGATTCATCGAGCAGGTACAGCTAGCTGTACAGCTCTACATACATGTAGGCAGTCGGACTCTGGAGGCGATTGTCAGGTAAAAGCTGCGGATCCTCCGCCTCGGGTTTATGAGCTACATAGATAGTCTAGTGGCGCTTATCAAGAATTCAGACCCAAAATCCTTGAGCTCCGAGAACCAAGTGGCATCAAAAGTTCCGAGCTGACAGGCGGACCTATCTAACTAGGTCAGTAGCCTACTTGATATCAAGGTATATATACAGCAGTAGCGATGTACTGAGCGTTTCCGCACTATCGCGCTGCATCTCTTTCTCCAGTTTTTTATTCACTCGAGAGAAAACAATCCTTCCCCTGCCCTTGATTCTAGGGGTCCTTGCCTCCCGCATAATCCTGGTTTCGAATACATATCCCTTGTCTATCGATTGACTGCCAACAGAGACTACGAGCAAAGCGTGTGACTTCTGAGCAACGAATACTTATATTTCAGAGAACCCAGCGGCTTACATCCTCCTTATTATTATATAGCAATGGACCCTTGAGTCGTCACATCGGGGCCAAATGCCGTGACTTGATATCTGCGCCGCGTACACGACAGTTCCGCTACAGTCTTGTTCGCCATCGACAAATCGTCCTAGGTTGTCCCTCTCGGACCAACATTCGTCCCAGATTCTTTGCCTACGGTTAATAAATCCACGGGATCTCCTGCCTTATCATGGTTGAGCATCGCCCAGTCCAGAACAGCGAGGTTTATCTATTGGGATTAGCCCCTCGCCCCTCGATTCCCCCGCCATCCCCGCCCTCGCCTCTGACGCCCACCGAGACTGGCGCCAGCACACCGATAGAGCAGCTATGTCTCGATAGCACAGAGATAGCAGCACCCTCGAGTGACCAAGAGCTCAGCTTCGTCGCGAAACGACGGATCAATGGCGCCATCCACGTCCTCAACACCGAGGCGACCGCGCTGCGCAACCTCACCCGGCTGTACAAGCACGACGCGACAGCGGCCGAGGGCTTCGACGCCGCCGTCGGGGCCATAGTCTGGCAGTGCCGGGAGCGGGGTAAGCTCGTCGTCACGGGCGTGGGCAAGTCGGGGCACATCGGGAAGAAGCTCGTGGCGACGTTCAACAGCCTGGGCCTGCCCTCGACGTTCCTGCACCCGACCGAGGCGCTGCACGGCGACCTTGGCATGGTCGGGAAGCACGACGCCGTCATGTTCATCACCTTCTCGGGCCAGACGGCCGAGCTCCTCGCCCTGCTGCCCCACGTCGACCCCGTCCTGCCGGTCATCGTGCTGACGTCGCACTCGCGTCCCGTGGACTGCGAGCTCATCCGCAGACGGCCCGGCGCCATCCTGCTCCCGGCCCCGATCCACGAGTCGGAGACGGCGTCGTTCGGCGTCTCGGCCCCCACGACGTCGACGACCGTCGCGCTCGCGCTGGGCGACGCCCTCGCCGTCGTCGTGTCGCAGGAGCTCCACATCAGCGTGCCCTCCGTCTTCGCCCGGAACCACCCGGGCGGCGCCATCGGGGCCGCGTTCGAGAACAACAAGAACAAGAAGAAGCCGTGCACGATGAGCGACATAGCCGTGGCGATGGCCGACATACCCTCCCTCCCGCCGACCTCGGAACAGCACCACCACCACCACCTGCTCTGCGGCGCCGACGTCCTGAAAGCGGGCTACGGGTCCCCGTCCGGCTGGGTGGCACTAGGGAAAGAGGCGCTGGCGTGTCCGACGCGGATACGCCGGCTCGAGACGTCGCAGCTGGCTTCCAGTCTCGCGGACATTCCCGACCTCGTCGTTCCCCGCAGCGAGTGGATCTGCATAGGCGCCGACACGCGCGTCTGCCAGGCCGCGCGCTGGATCCAGGGCCTAGCCGCTTCTTCTTCTGCTTCTTACCCGCCCGACAACTATAGCGAGAGGAGGGCGGCGTGCGGCGAAGAGTCAATTGTGGCTGTGCTAGACGTAGACGGAGACGGCACGGGCGCCGTCATCGGTGTCCTTGAAGCGGGCGAGCTTTTGCGGTGGCGCGAGGGCATATGATGATGACAAAGACATGGGATTTAAACCAACCCGCCTTTTTTTCGTGTTTTCATCTCTTTTCTTTTCTTTTCTTCTTTTAAATAGGTTAGGTTAGGTTAGATCAAGTTAAGCGATGGGATGGGATAAGGGGGACGGGTTTCAAATTGTTCGCGTCGCGTGTGTTGCATAGCATAGCATAGCATAGCATAGCTGGGGCGTCTCTCATCATGTCGGAATTTTATTATACTTTAGATAGGGCAGGAGTTTTTTTCCCCTGCCTTTTGAATGACTGGAATGAATGGAATGAACATATAATATAATGATAGTATAATATAACAATTACTTTGCAAAAAGCGGCAACAGGGGAAGAAGGGGAGAAAGGAATAAGGATGGGATGGGGGTTTAGCGTAGACTGTCTACTCGAGGATTGATTGGGATTTTCAGCCCGGGGTGGTGGTTGTTTTTCCTCCAATCAAAGAGCGTCTTTTCGTTTTCTGTGCTATGCGTACTTTTTCGCGATTGAGATATCAGCAGTAAGTTAATGTTTTCGATGCTTTGCTCCCGATCCTCCGGGTGGGCACGTTACTTACTGTATGCGGAAAGGGACAGAAACAGGATCATGCATGCAGATACGACGGTTTGCTGACATGGTTTATTAACCTATATGAAAGTCGGGCAGCCGCAGCGGTAAACTTGTAAGGGACTATATGCATGCAGGATCTAACCTATCTGTTTACATGTGCAGAGAGACCCTATACAAAAAAAAAGAAGCTGGATATCGCATTCCCGCCAAAGAAAAAACGCCGTTAATATGAATCAAGCCAGAGCATACCCTTACAAGCCGTCGATAAGGAAGGGAAGGAAAGTCAAGAAGGAAAAGAAATTGCGATCAATGCCAATGGGTATTTACAGAGAGGCAACCCGTCCGTCATGTGCGGGTTACAATTATTTCCCTGCGCAATTCCCAACTTTCTCAAAGTTTTCCTTACACGGCGTTGCCGGCATATCTGCCGATATTCGGGGCGTAGGCGCGGGGGATGTGCGGCGCGACCTTTGACGCGAAGCCCGAGGCGGTCTCGATCTTGGCTCCGAGGCCGGACTCGCCGCCGAGCTTGGTGCCGAGCTTGGAAGCGGCGACCTTGTCGACGACCTTGCCCTCGAGGTGGTCGAGGGTGCCGTCGATCTTCTGCTCGACCTTGCGGGAGACGAAGGTGCGGAAGCAGCCGTAGGCGCCCGTGGCGAGCCAGAAGAGCACGTTGACGAGGTCGACCCAGACGGCGTGGCGCATGGTGCTGACGCGCGTGTTCTCGAACCACTTGTGCTCGGGCAGGTCGTCGTCGGGGATGCGCAGGAAGAGGATGGCGAAGGTGCCGAAGACGGAGATCCAGAGCACGGCGAGGGCGAGGTCCCAGGCGAACAGGCGGGCCGTCCGCACGAACGGCTGCGGGATCGCGAAGAGCACGCACGTGATGGCCGACAGCGAGGCCACGACGACGGCGTAGTTCCACCGCATCGACGCCGGCCGGTCGTGCGACCGGTCCGAGCTCACGCGCGACCCGTACAGCCCCAGGGCCGTGAGGGCGAAGACGAGCTGGAGGGCGCGGCCGACGATGCGCAGCCAGGACTCGTACAGGTAGATGGGCTTGGTGATGGCGCCCTTGCCGAACTTGGTGGCGAGTTGTTTGAGAGGCATTTTTGATGATTTATGATGATGTTTTCTTGTGTTTTGTATCGTGTGGTTGACCGTCGTATGGTGAGTGGGAGGCGATGTAATTAGGGGTACTAATTCTGGCACAGCCTATGGGATGATGTTGCAAAGTATTTCAAGAAGTACAGAAAGGACTCCGTAGAAGCAACGTGTAGATGAATCAGAGGCAGGTAAGTGACTGTGAAACGAACAGCAGTGACATCCAGTGTCGACAAAGCCTAGTTCAAGAAAGATTCTAATGAACGTAAGAAAGTAAGTTGTTGGGATGGTATAAAGAGAAAGAGAAAAGAAAAATATAGAGACAACCAGGAAAAAGATGGAATGTTAGAGCGTACACGAAAGAGAGGAGAGAGAGAGAGAGAGAAGGGGCAGGAAACCAAAGATGATTCAAAGGAGAGGACGTCTCGTAGATATTGGGAATCAGAGACAATGAGAAGGGTGGTTGGGTATGGACATCAAACTCGGGTCTCTCAGGCCATGGCCACGATGATTTTGCTGGGGTCAGAGCCAAAGTCAGGTCAGGTCGAATCACTGGGCCGCCGTTTCACAAGCGCCGTACTGCCTGCAAACTAAGAGGGTAGCGTACAGCTGTATCCCATTTGCCAAGGAGATAGAGATACTTTTCTCAAACAAAAAGAGTTCGATTTCAATGGACCAACCGACCCTTGTGCTCGCGGACAAAGGAAGCAAAGATGGATAATCGAATCGGGTTCTAAACTTGGAAACGAAACTCAGGTTAGCTCGCTGAGTATCTGGTCTGGCTCATTTCTCAGTAAAAACGTTACCAGCCAGTCATCGGCTTGCTTGGTCGCAGAGGACCCACACGGAACCTGAATGACTGGCTGATGCGGCTCTGGTGCTGAGACAGGCTACTTCCGGCAGGTGGCAGGCCAGGGCGCCAAATCACAGCTGCTCAGCAGCTTCCTCCAGCATCTCACTGGACGAACGTTTGGCGCCTGTCTGGGGAATGGGCCCTTATTAGCCGCTGAAGATTATATAAAGTATACATATATGGGGCACTGTTTGTGTTTCAGAGCTATGGGGCCCGCTGAAAGTTTCCCGTCCCAAATCTTTTCTGATCACGACTTGGATACTGAAGTCTGAACCCAGTTCACAAGGTGTCATGTCTAGGTGATATAAGTCGCTGGCATTTTCCTCTTTGAGCAAAGTGGGTTGATGAGATGACGACTGTCAAGTCCATCCCCCTGTATTACAGAAAGGTTGAGAGGCTTGGGGTATATTTACCAGGTAACCTGGACTGCTCTTGACTTACCACCCATGAGGCTCTGTGTACACAGTATCTCTGTATCACTCATATCTCACAGAGACCTAACCTAAGAACCTCACCTTATATGGAAAATGTTATATAAGGTGTAGTGCTTGCTTATATTATCAACTATTATCATTTCTTTCTTCCTTTCTTCTCCAAACGACACCTCACTCACATACCACAGCACCGCCCCTTTGAGACACAAGGCAAGACAGGGATGATGGCAGTCTCGTCCTTTGTCTTCTCCATTCCCCAACGTGCACACGTGAGCATACATGACACTCGAACTTTAATTGTCTCATTCATAGACGGCCGCGGGCAATACCCAACGAACGCACACCACCAAGGGTCCCGAGTCGGAGGGGCATGCTTTTTTTTTCTTTGGGGATGTGATGTAATGATGCAACAATTGTGACCTACGGCGTTCACAGAGGTTCTTTGTATGTCACCATGAGAGCGGTATCTTGGATGTTGGCAAGTCTTACTTAACCAACATCACCTGATGGGGTGCTTGGTCGGGAATTCCAGTGTTCTGCTTAAGTAGGCGGCATAGGCAACACTTTGACTCGAACAGCTATCAGGCCTAGTTCAAAAGACTTATTATTTCTCTTCGTTCTCATTCTTAGGCCTTTGGTGAGCGCTTCTGCTTTTGAAGGTATAGTCGGGGCCAGGAGCTGTTGACCTCCTCCATTTCCATCAAACGCAAGTAGTTCTAACTTACTCTGAACATGTAAGTTCTCCTTTTCTACTGTCCCCAACGCCCTATTTTCACTCCTTCTCTCTCTCTCCTTTTTTTGGGTATACGAATTAAAATATTTCAAGCTTCCATACCCTCTCAAAAAAGACACCAGCCATGAAGTCTATCAAATTCGGCGGGGCTCCGCTCGACCTAGACCGCTCCAAAGGGGAGCCGGGATCGGATGCCTCGGATCCGTCGCGATACCTGCCGCGGACGCCGTATCCGCGCAAGGTGCCTCCCCCGACGCCATCGCCCCGATCCGCTTCATCTCCTTGCGCCACACCTACACCTACTAGAGCCAACATACCAATCCTACACGACGACGCGGCGCCGGCAGCAGCAGCAGCAATAGCCTCGAAAGAGCAAATACGCTCACAGCTCATGTTCGACATATATCCGGATGAGCAAGCCCAGGGCGAGATAGCGCGGTTCTTGCGCGAGAACCTGACTGCTGCGATAGATGGAGTAGAAGAAGAAGAATCATCGGACCAGGAAGCGAAGATCGGAATCGAGTACGACTGCGAGCTCCTCTCTTTAGACGACGAGATGGAGTGGCACAGGGTGCACCCCATTTCTCTCCTGTGCCACGATCACGGCCGCAGCAACCTGAGCGAGGAAGAGCCGTGGTGTAGCTACAAGACGAGTCTCAACGCTCCCGATCGCGTGCAAGCGCGTCTGATCCGCGTGTACGTGCCCTTGGGGAAATCTTATACGTCTCATCTCCCTTCACCTCGCACCCCGGCTTCTTCTGCCTCTACGTGTCGACAACCACAGAAACAGCCTCCTCAAGACAAAGAGAAAGAAAAGGAGGAAGAGGAATTGGACAAGGTAGCGGAAAGGTGCGAGGAAGTCATCAGACGCTTCCAAAGCGAGGTCTTGCGCAGGCACGACATCCTGGACACGGCTGTCGACGTCTACTTGCTCTCTCAGCAGTCTTGCTGCCTACCTGAAGAAGAAGAAGCAAAAGGAGATGGAGAGGGGCAAGTGACCGAGCACGGACATGAGCCAGGTCGCTCGTGCAGACGGAAATTGCGGTTTCCCCCCGAGCAGGTCTGGTATCGGGGTATCGACACGGGTTCGCCAATGAAGATGGATGGGGACGTGTTAGAGCGTTACCTCAGGAGTGAGTTAGACTGGCTGGATGTACGGGAGGAAGTGAGAGAGAATGGACAGGGAGATGATGATGCTCAAGGGGTTGTGCAGGTTTTCCCGCCGCCCGCAGAGACTCTGGACGATATCATTGAAGAGTAGAGTAGTCCACCAGCCGTCGTGTGGGTGTGTGTGTGGCTCGGAAGTAAGGGATGAGGTATGTTACTAGCCCAAGTGAGAATTATTCGTTTTCTATACAATAGGCTCTCGTTTTGCGCAATAGAGAGATAGCACAGGGAATAAGTGTTCTGCGATGCGCTTACATCAAATCAAATACATGTATAAAAAGGGCACGAGAAACAAGGGGCTTGGAGCGCAGGGCGGCGGTTATTCGCAAGGGTCATGTGATGGGGCAGAAATGTTTCTCGAACCCGTGTGTGAGAATAACGCAAAGGAAGCGACACGACTGGAATATGAGAGAGAATGAGAAGAATCGAGCGTTTGCCCTTAAGACTCGATACGTTTTGAAGAACCGTGCTATCTCATATTGTCGGCTTGAAATGAGATTGAGAGCGCATTACTATCCAATCCATGTGTGATAAATACTGAAGCATTGCATCACCCCCTAATCTGGGGCATTTGTTGGCGGCCTATTGTCCGTCTTTTCTTGAGTAGGCACTATAAGTAAGCTCCTGTCCATACCAATGAGATGTAGATTTATTTAAGCGCCCTCGTCCCGAGCAAGTGGTTGATGTCCCTAGGTCCATCATGTGGTGTTTTGGTGGCACAGGCGAAGGGAGTGTTGTCGAGCAATGAACACCAAGAAAAGCTTATCTCGGCAAGGCAAGCAACTCTTCAACCGACGGCTTGTTTGGACATACTTAAGTGCCCTTGATCGCGCTCATATTTTTTTCATTCCTCGTGAATATTTGCGTTCAAATGAGGGAGCTAACACCATACCCACGACACAATACCCACGACACAATACCCACGACACGATACCCAAGACACCGTACCCACGACAACTCACACACGGTAGCTCACACACGGTAGCTCACACACGACAGCTCACACACGACACATCATACACGACCTGCCTACAGCACCCCACCTAAACCTGGTACTAGTAACAACATGGAGAACGCTCGCAATAAGAAGCCTGGTTGGGCCGCCTACAGGTCCGCAGACGGCTCCGAAGACACAAGTCCGGATAAAGTCAGGCGTGAACGCAAAATGCACCTCAGGAAGATTCATTCAGCCGTGAAAGAGTACTTCGACCAACCAGAGATCATGCCTCCGGCATTGGAACAGATACATGTTGGACGGGAGGACGTGTACTTCAACTACGATAAGCACATGGATGTTCAGGTTGTCCGAAAGGGCTCTGCGCTTAGTCGCAACTATGGTGCTATACTCATCACAGTCACAAGGCCCACACCTGAAAAAAATGATTGGAAAAACATTCACGACAAGATCAAGGCAGAGGGGCTTGATACCCTGTACAACAACGGCCACCGTTTTGGCTTTCGATTCATCGACGCCAACCAGAAGAATCGGGATGCATATTTTCCTGGCAACGCAGCTTGGCAGAACGAGGATGGGAGCTTCACGTTCGTGGACCTAGAGTCGACATGTACGAAGATGAGTCTCTTCGTAGAGAGCGGCCTCTGGAGGACGGTGGAGAAGATCATGATGGAGAAGATAAAGGAAAAGACGGACGCCATTGCCGAAGAAATGACGGTTGCGCTTAACTCGGCCCTCGCTGATAACAGCGGCCACGTCGAAGACTCAAAAAAACCACATGGTCAAGTCACGTCTCACTTCAAGTCTTGAGGAGCTTCCTCAGGAAGTCGTGAGCAGTGTCAGAGAAGAAGTGAAGTGTAAAGGAGAACAGGACTCTCAAGGCCGTTGCGACAGACATCAATGGAAGGAGCAGCTCGAGGAGATAAGGAGCGACATAAAAGACTCTCAAAGGCCCCGCACCCCACATCAACCCGAAGAAGCGGCGCAAGGAGACGAGAGGTCACACAAAAGGAAGCGACGCTAATTCTGCTACCACCACTGTGATGGAAGTCAGCGAGTAGGTCGTCATTGGGGGGAGTAAGATTGATCACGGAGCCCGGCCAAACAAAGTTGGAATCGAGGTATTGGGAGTCACTTTAGGAAGGGTGTTTCAAGTTCATATTTAGTCTTTAGATTGTGTCTCGAGAGTTTCAATAGATGTGATCTCCCCCCTTTCTCTCATGCAGTCATTCCTCTCCCCCAGCTCTTTGCCTAGGGGCAGCTGGAGCCAGTCGTGACTTCCTCTCTGATACGACTGATAGGGGTAAGTACTTCCCCTCAAGACACCAGTTGCAACTTATAGGACATGCGACAACCTTGTGTACCTACCTACACCTATAGCGCCCCAGCTTAACTAGAGGTGGAAGGAATAACAGAGGTAATACCGAGGCAGAGGATTCCTACAAGCCAACACCACACGTGTGCAAGACAAGAACACCGAATGTTGGTTGTACACATCTGGATTTCTATTTTGTGTTGTTTGCTTAAGTATTGGATGTTGGTTCTTTTTTGACTGTAGGCAACATATAATATTTCGTTCTCAAAAATTGTTAGGTGAGCTATGTGTTCCGTTGGTTCATAACATGCCAGTGGTAAAGGGAAGAAAGAGTAATAAACAAAACCCAAAGAATGTGAGCAGTGTCTGTGTGACTTACATCCCAACCTACACCCTAGATACGCAGGTATAAAATGCGACTTTTCCTCTCTGCCATTTGTATTGTCCAACCTGTCCCTTTCTACTCTACACTTCCTACCTATCACCCTGATCATCTATCTGGAAAGTCGCTTTCTATACCGACCTACGAGTACACCCAAGACTGATACTCAATTCCCCTATTCCCCTGCCATCCACTCTGTCGCAACAACGAAACACACAAACAAAGAACAACGCGACATAAGCAAGCCAGCCCGAGCACATATATCTTCATCTCATCAGAAGCGACCATCATAATGTCCGACATAGACATGGGAGACGCTCCCAGCCACTCTGCGGGCCCGGACGTGGACTTGTCGGACGAGGAACTAGAGGACTATTATGAGAGCCCAGAGATCTGTGCAAGAACTACCATCCAAGGGTTCTTCCGGAGAAGGGGAACCGAAGAGTCGGTTGTCCAGAAGTTGGAGATCAGGACGAAGCGAGTGAGCTTGGTCTACGACTTGCGTATGGAAGTTCGGGTCTTAAAAGACAGACCCACGCGAGACAAGAAGGACTTCGGAGCCACACTCTACAAAATCAGCACCCCAAAAGCCACGGATGAACAGTGGGACAAATGCTACGACGAATTTGCCGAGTACGTCCTGATGAGCAGTGTCGGGGATAACCAGTGCTGGGACCATGTCGTCTAGTTCCATGAACTTGGTACGGACAATAAATCCAAGTACTACATATCAAGGAAGGCATCGGTTAAGGGAGAAAACAAGTCAGTGTTGCTGGATTGAAATTCGGATCGGACCAAGCTTCATTTTTTCTTCAAAAGCCCCTGCTGGGAGATCCTCACACCCATCATAAAGAAGGCCATCCGCGAGGCGACAAGGGAAGCATCCAGAGTCATGGTTGAAGAATTCAAGGAGGAGTTTGACAAAAATTCGGAGGAACAAATGGAACTCTGGATGAGGATTGCAGCCAAGGTCGATACAACCTACACCTCGAGGATGGACCGCCTTGGGGGGAACATCTGGAATAAAATTAAGGACATTATAAAGCCCAATTTTGAAAGCCCTCAGAGGTCATCCCAAGGTTAGGGCTTGGATTGGGTGCTTTTCTTTAGGTTATCTTACCTTTCCTTATTCCATTCTAGTCCCTCTTTGTAACGAACTGAGATACACTCAGAGATGCATTTTTTCATTTCTCCTCTCTTTACCGCTACACTCGTTCAGACATATATCACCAGTTCAAATCTTACCAGTTCTTTGCCATACATGAAATCATCTTCGCCCTCGCCTCTTGCTAAATCAAACCGATGCGAGTACTGTCGTATCTCCTTGAGCATGCATGGAATCCCTCTGCTTCGCTGTATCCGAGCATGGTAGACCAACCTGAACTGATGGGTTGAGTATAAGTATAGCGTACCCCCATTTTCACACTTGGTGCTCGGAAGATTCATGATGAGAGGCGAAAAACGGCATATATCTACCGATCTGAAGGACCTCGATATGGTCCCTCAATGGCAGGGTATGGTACGGGTGCTAAGGGCCGGTGTGGTGTTCACACTGTTGGTTGGACAAGTGTCGCCTTCTCATACCCCCCTGCCCAACGCACATTCCTGCAGTCTCCTTTGTTTTGTTTTACCCAGAGCATGTTATTTCTCACCTCTCACTTCTGTATAAGCTTTGTTCTAATTCCCACATCCTAAAGTTGTAGACTTCTATAAAAAATTAATTTTCTTTTAAAAAAGCTAGTTCGACTTGATCCGTTATATATCAACCTCACCTAAAACCTACTACACTCCTTAAACTTCTACGGACCCCTTATATTCTACTGCACATTTATACGATATTCAAACACTTTTCCGGCCTGTCACAGCTGAAAAACCTCGCATCAGACAGCATTTCCCCCTAGGCTGACTGTACCCAGTACCGGGTCAGTCATAGCCCTCCTAAACCGCACGCAAATAGGAGGAACATTCGGGATTCTCGCCGCCTCCACACCTCAGTTACAACGTCACATCGACTACTGCCAATGTATATTCTGTTTGTGACAATTGAAAACTCATAGCTAGAGATTTATATCAATTCACAGGATTCGATCCTAGAGATATCCAAGTTGCCAGCCATCATACACATCACGCTCTAAACTCTGGAACATGGTTAGGGTGTTTAGACAGATAACAAAGCCCACTATCCATCTAAAGATCCTTCCGTAGTAAGAGAGCAAGATAAATAAATATAAATAAAAGTCACTGTACAACGTGTCTGAGAATCGGTTGCATACTTACCTACCCATCGTTCATCCTGCTTTGTCGCTTATTAAAAAAGCCCCTCTTACTGGGGACAGGACAGCTCCACCGGAGCACAAAAACGTTTCGAATCTCCTAACCTTAGACTACTCCTGGCAAGAAAAACATGTTTAGGTAAGAAGCTACAAGATTTAAAGACAGCAAAGGACACTTGAAACTTTCTAAACCTGTTCGTCTGGACAAAAGAGAGAAACGACTGGGTGAAGAAGAGAGGAAGAACTGCTAGGTTAGTCCTCTATGGGCTGCGAAAAAGGGAGAATCGACGAGCCCGTGAAGAGAGAGATAGGATAGGATGTCAAGGAGCAAGGAAGCATCGGAACACTTCTCCCATCTAAAGCTTTCCTACACTTGTATACCAGAAGCCTGTAGCAAAACAATCAATTTTTTTTAAAGGAGTCAGAGTCAACATTACATATTAACATTTTAAGATATCTGTGTTTCACTGTGTGTCTATAACTTAACAATTGAGCCCTCTCACCTAATCCAGTCCATTATACACCCCCATTATCCGAGTATGCTGCCTGCTATAAAGACTCATCCCCCTCACTAGTAAACCTCTTGCCCCAAACCCACGGCGACCCACCCACCATCTTACCCACAGCATACCCAGCATAGACACCACATAGAATCGTAACGGGCCACCTCTGCCAGTCGCGGTCCCAGTCGAGCGGGATGGGCACAGCGCCGAGCCAGGCGCCGACGCATGCGCCGACGAGGCCGCCGAAGCCTTCGTCGAGAGGCGCGCGCGCGCTCGCCACCTCGAGCCAGTCGCGCGCCGACACGCCGCGCGCGTAGAAGAGCGGGTACAGCCCCAGCAGGGCCAGGTGCAGCGAGCAGAGGAGCGTGTGCCGGACGTGCGTCAGGAAGGGCGCGCCGAACAGCACGAGGAGGACGTGGATCGCGAGGCCCGAGACGGACGATAGGACGAGTGCTACGAGGCTTGTCTGAAAAGGCAGACAGACCGGTCAGAAGGGACCCTAACAGATACCAGGAAAGGAGAAAAAAAGACTCACAACAGCGATATTCGGCCCCGTCCCACCACCACCACTATCCTTCCTCTTCTCGCCCGGCCTAGTCTTCCGATGCGCCTTCGCCTTCCCACTACCACCACCTGACCCCACGGGCGGCAGGCAGACGATCGTGTACGCGGCCTGCACGGCGAGGACGGCCGGCAGCGCGCTCCACATCGTCGGCACCGGGTCCGCCACGAGGGCGCGGAACCGCGCGGCGAACAGGGCGAGCAGGATCACTGGGTGCGCGTGCCGCAGCGCCTGCGCCTCGGGCGTCTGCAGCGTGCGGATGGCGTGTGTCATCGTCGTCAGCGGCGCGTCGGCGCTCTTCTCGGCCGCGCCGCCCGATATGGTGGGCGGTATCACCGCCCTGCCTGCGGCGGCTTGTGACATGGTAGGTAGAAAAGAGGGTAGATTATATCGTGGTTGGGTTCGGGTTTCGAATCGGTCGGCGATAAGTCCGTGTATGGCTAACCTAGGTATTAAACCGGCGGCGCGTGACGTTAAAGCTGTTTGTCTTGTTCCTGTTGATAGACCGGTTTTGAATTGAGCTTCCGACTGGGCTCGCGTGCTTCCCTGTAACGGAGAGGGTTGGAATCAGAATACAGACGATTGGAACGGGGCGACTTCGAGCGCGTCGTCGGTAGCTACACAAGTTGGTTTCGTGTTTTGGAATTCGCTTTGGATGAAGTTAAGTCAGCTGTTGATGGAGCTGTAGAGCTGTACTGGTGAACTTTATCGATAAGAAGACATGAGCAGGAAGCTCCCCACCAACCCCTCCGCATCATCTCAACCTGACCTTAGAAGAAAGCTCAAGTTTCAGGAGAGAGGAATAACATGGGTTGATAGAAGCGATGCGAATAGGTAAACTGAGATATTGTCCTTTATTGTATGGATTCTCCCGATACTAATCGATAGTTATTTCTTCGTACAACCTTCAAATATAATGTGGCAGCAAACCTGAAGCTAGCTAACCGACCCCCTGTGTAAGAACGTAGCAAAGTTGGAGCGACGTATGCCCAGTAGATTCGTGTAGATATAAAGCACCGCATCAGCAGGTGGAATATGTGATGTAGATGTGACTATCACTCGGCCTTGGGGAGTAGGTTCCGAAGGGAAAGGTCGTAGATGACATCCTCAACCTTCTTGACGTGATACTTGACAGCATCGACGCGCTTCCGCACCACGTCGTTCTTAAGGTTGAGCAGCTGGAAGCCCGCGAAGAGGTCCTTGATGAAGCTACTGATGCGTACCGTCAGGGCCACGTCGCCCATGGTCACCGAGTTCATCGCGAGACGGCTGAGTTCCTCGGTGATGTCGGTGAGCGCCAGCAGGTACTCCTCGATGGTGACGTGGAATGCGTCTCTGTCCTTGACGTTGACCGGGACTATGACCGGTCAGCAATGTCCTCTATCTAGATAGGCATAGATAGTACGTACCCTTCAGGATCTCTCCGATCTCGTCAATGGTCAAGAGGCGTCCAAGCTCGCCAGGTCGCGACTCGGTGCCCATACCGCCCAACCAGGCGGTAAGAAGGATCGTGCCGACCACATTCTGGACGCTCCGAGTCCATCTGTGATTGTACCTGCACAGAGTCCAGAGTCAGAACACGTATCTAGTGAAGGGCTTCGGGCCGCGCCTGCTCGTACTTGTAATATGGGTATTTGGACGCGAATTGGGCGAGTTCCCCAACACTCTCAATCTCGGGCTTGATGCCAGTCTCCTCAACTTGCTTGAGCAATGGCCCCACTACCACGAAATCATCATCAGCGCCGGAACGTCTTCCACAAAAAAAGGAAAGTTGATCACTTGCGTTTTGAGCTCGGCGTCGAGTGAATGCGGCTCAGAAGCCCTTGGCAGGTAGAAACATGGCGGTTCAGAGCACAGGATATCTGGTGCAACTTGTCGCTGACTTCGATTTCTTCCTCGCCGTGAGCCTGTAGGTACTCGAAGATGGCAGGGTCGATCATGTTGTTGCCGTTGCTGGTCGCCATGATGCGATATTGTACCATTAAACAGGTTGACAGGGTCACCAGTGCAAGATTTGACTAGGCTGTTGCGATGTGAGGTTGTTCGTGAATCAGTCAGGTAATATTAGGCAGGAAGGTAGTAATGGGCCGTTTGTTGCTCCTGCTTCAAATTTTCCCGTGGCCAGGCAGTCAAAAATTCAAGTTGCGTCACAACCCAAAGCTTAATACATGTCGCAGTTCAACTCGCATCGGCACGGGAAGGATCTATATAGCAGTGCAGTTCGTTGGGAACATACGTGATACCTTCAAAATCTACTCTCCAAACCGCGACGCGACAGCATCATTGGCATAGTAGGTCACGGCTTTCCTGGAGAGTTGCCACACAAGAGATCAGACCGCTGGGAACCTGCATACTTCACACCTACGAATACTACTCTTCCTCACATCCACAGGCAGGCTGTAGATTGCAATGAAAAGAGGTTCGCGTCGCCTGGAGGCAGTGTAATACCAGGGACACTGTGGGAGCCGTCATGCGCAAGCACAGAGGACGAGCTCCCGGAGGACAAAAATAAGAATAATCACGATTGAGTCCAAGTAGGACTCTTTCAGAGATTAAACTGAAAAGAACAGATACTACACTTGATCTAAGCCAAAAGGCAAAGAGAGCTGAAGAAGAAAGGAAGGAAATTTTCTCAAAGGGTGGGAGGGCAGGCGGCCTTATATAGACATCCAAAGG
Source organism: Xylariaceae sp. FL0594 (assembly GCA_022385605.1). NCBI lineage: Eukaryota > Fungi > Ascomycota > Sordariomycetes > Xylariales > Xylariaceae > Xylariaceae sp. FL0594. The sequence goes on from MU280822.1 coordinate 174,117, forward strand.
CGGTGAAAATGGCACAAAGCCAGTTTGGGCCTAGCGGCTCGCCCCACTTGCCCACAGTGCGCGCCGGTCCGCTTCAGCTGCCGAACTATGATTACATTCATTGCACCTCATTGTAGATCAAATCCATTCCTATCTGGTGTGGCCATTCATGCATATCAGGGGCCAGTCCCAACAATGAATTTCATGTAAAACACTGAGCAATATCACTGTGCACAATGAGGAGAGATATATGATCGAATACTGCCTTCCAGTCATCTACCATTGCGGCTTATTATGGACGATATAGTATGGCTTCCTGTAGCAACAATCGTCAAACTGAATGGGCCAGTCAGGTAATGACGAGTGCCATGCAACGCCGCAGCTTTCATCTTTACCACAGCGAGAGTAGAAGAACGAACAGTAAACACCAATATTAGAATTTAGAGGTGAGCATCATCAAACTATGGCCGATTACATTTCGATATGTACAGCAGAGTAATACAAGACAGTAGTTTACACATATTATTTACACTTCTACCGCAAGGCACGCACAGGAATGGGAACACGCTTGCCCCTTTCCAGCAGAGCTCCAGCGTGTGTGAAGGCGTTTTGTATCTTTTCATTACCATCAACCAGCAGGCCCTCCGCCTCCTTGGTCTGGTCTAGTAGCAAAGCTTTTTGCCTCGCATCTTCGATCTCTTTCAGCCGTGCCTCTGTTAGGTGCCACTCCTTCGGAAACTTGGCTTTCACACGGGAGATGTGATGTCGCGTATCAAGCGGGATGTCCTCAAACATGTCCGAAGAGTCCTAAGGTTGCAATGGTCAATATTCCGGTGAGCGATCTAGGGTTTGCCGGGCGCGGAGGGAACTACCTTTGCTTGGGCGACCAATTTATTGACAAGATCACCCAGGTACCGCTTGTTCTGTGCAGGGTGTTCAAACTGTTCGCAGCTCATCTTGGCAATGTCGGTCTCGGGGTTCAGCCGTGGGCCTAATAGCTTTCTGAGCTTCTTCCGTTGTGCTTCATCCAGTGGCAGGTCCCTGGGGGAGAACTCGACCACGACCTTCTTTTCCGCGGGGTGAAACTCTCCCATATAGCTTGTATATCGGAATCGCAAAGGCTGCTGAGCTGTCGGGGGTTCGAATGGAGTGACGAGTTCTAAAATACGATCTGAGTAATCCCCCGGACGACCTGCAGAAGGCGAGTAAACTCACTGGATAGAAGGGGCATCTGCCAGGCAGCAATGCGAGCATACTCTCGGTATTCACGGTGCTCCTCAAGCTTGCCATGAGCAATACTCATAATATCGTCCTCGTCGAACTCGTCAGTCATTTCGGTGCTTTTATCCCCACGCAGATCCGGATCGTCCTCCTCGGACTCCCAGAAGCCTCTAAACTTAGTAGCGAATGGATGCAATAGACTGTCGAGATCCTTCGCTGTCTGACGTATTTGTGTTGCATTGGCCTGGAGGTACTCCTTTACACTCTCGGGGTCGTATTCAACATCATCCAAGAGATCTCGCTCATCCGGATTCTCCTCATCTGAGCGCTCGGCATCGTCCTTCTTCGTCGCAGGGAGGCGTTGAACAGGAGAGGAGGAAAAGTATCGGAAGGTGCAGAGCTGTCGGGGGCAAGCGCGAGTAGGGGCGACTGCCCGCTTGCCGGTCGCACGGAGCGACAGCCGGAGCGATTGCACTGCCGCAGCCATGGCAAGTTATGATCTTGGGTGCAATGAGGCACTCATCAAACTGAAGTTGATGGTGACATTCCCTTCTCCAGACTCGGGTCAAGCAACAGAAGACAAAATTTAGTGGAGATACTGGAGAGTGGATTGAACGTTGTCATTGGTTGCCAGTACCTGCGTCGTATTCCGATACTGGCATATCATCGTGTTTGTGTATATCATCAGTCTAAGTACATATATACGGCTGTACCTCCATGTACTGGGGCAAGACTGTAAATACAGGACATATAAACGCACACAGTAAACACCATCGGCATGAAACCTTACAGAGACATTGGGCAGTTAGTATCTAGATACAATGGTACTGCTGTACGACAGCAAGTGATGGAAGAAACGGCTGGTATCCTGTAGCCTGTAGAAATAGAAATGGTGTTGTTTTGGTTTGATGTCTTACAGTGTCCTTACCACTTCGTTACTTATTAGCGATTGGTCCACTCGAGGCTTTCCAAGTACATGTACGCATACCAGCATCATACACACAAACTTATGTACATGATGGCGGATAATGCGCAAAAGCGGCTGCCTCGGACGGCGTTTGTGACCATTGGAGCAACTGCCGGCTTCCGTAGACTTCTGGAGGAGGTTCTATCGGAAAAGTTTCTCAAGACCCTGCAGACATTGAATTTCACCGACCTTATCGTCCAGTGTGGGCCTGACGTGGACTTCTTCGAGGCCGCGATACCTCGGGATGCCACGGTGTCCTATGGGCTGAACATTACAGCGTTTCCATACGCACCTGATCTCGCAGACTACTTCACACAAGCCTCTTACAGTGATGGCGACAGTCTGGGTGCTGGACGAGCTCGGGGCGTCATCGTATCGCATGCAGGTCTGGGGAAAAGATCACGAGGTTCACTTCTGACAGTCGCTTACTTTTTTCGGTTTCAGGGTCCGGTAGCATCATTGGGGCTCTAGAGTACGACTCCAAGCTGGTCGCAGTCCCCAACCCAGAACTCATGGATAACCACCAGGTCGAGATCGCAGAGGAGATGGAGTCGCAGGGCTTCCTGGTGCATGGCACGCTCGGGTACAGCCCTATCCTCTTCTGAATCGCTTTGTTCACAGCATTGATAGTGATGTGCAATGCAGGTCGGTCGCAGAGGCTGTTGAGAAAGCCGTCCAGATGACGCTCCGGAAATGGCCGCCTGATCCCTCCCCGGCATCTGCCTATCAAGACGGAGGACTCTGGGAAGCCATCAATGAGCTGATGCCTCGGTGGCAGTGCCTCTAGGTTAGACGCTTTCTGCTCTAGCAGTTGTTGCTCGAATACGGGTTTTCGAGGGAAATAGCGACTCGCGAGTTTGAACTGTATTAGACCGTTCTATGAACCATGGGCCTAGGTATGACCTGTAAGGTGCCTAACACTCAAATTTCCCCTGCTCTAGGTCAATAAACACACCAAAGACGAAGCTCAGCTTGAAGTGCTCCCAAGGCTGCCCGCATCCTATCTATGGCATTTGTCTCGAATTCTTCATAGCTCCGACAAGCGGGCTCCAGCTTCCATACTCCCATTCCCTCTTCCTTTACGTACCCCACAGTATTCTCACTCCACCTACTACTGTACTTGGCTCGTGCTTGGTGGCACCCGTATCTCTATGTACAGCACTGTCAGCACTTACTTTGGATACGCAGTACATGACGGTACCAGTCCACAGTATTATGTACGCCATTTATGTAAGTTCCAAGATTAGGTACAACTAACCAGTAGTGGGGTGGTTAAGGTTCCAATTATTCTGCGTATCATTACTACCTGTTCTATGCGACACGGGCATATCGGCTATCTCTTCCTGGGGAGTACTGACAACGTGGAAACATGAACAGGAGAAAGGTGGCATAGGTGTGCAGGCGGTTTCTATTTATATATGGCAACTCTTCATTGCTTTCTGCGCGCTACATTTACTTCGAGGAAGCCAAATCTCAACAGCTCGTGGAACCTCTATCCAAGACACGTCTTGTCATTGCGTCACCATTCCGGAGTCGGCGACAGGTTGCGAGCTTTCAGCTGAATTTAATATAGCACCGAGCAACGATATTCGTGTCTGAACCGGTTGGCCTTTTTGTCCCCGAGGAACATGGCTATATACGTAGATCTAGACGCCGAGGGCGAGTTGGGCGAGGACCAGGCGCAGTTGCAGCAAGATCTACTCGCTGGCGTGAGCAGCCTCGCCATCTCTCAAATTGTCGTAGGTGGCCCTCTCGCCGGGGCCGGTCACTTCCAGCCGTCGGTCGATCGCATCGTTCGTCAGGATCTGAATATGAATGGAATAACGGAGGCTCTCCGGTGCTATCCGTATGTAAAGCGCACCTCGGACGTCACTAGGCACAGACTTTGAGGGGTTGGGTTGGCGGTTGTTGGAGAAGAGAGTATGCGAGAAACCGGAAAAAGTGACACTGACATCTCCCAAAATAGCATCGTCGTGGCCATTGTTATGTGGCTTGACTTGAATAGTCTCGACAACCTCTCGAGGACGTGTCGCCAGATTCACGATTCGCTGCTACTGTACCGTGGCTCACTCCTTAAACGGACACTTCGTTGCTACAAAGAGATGCCGCCGCTCGAACCCGAAGACAACGAGATGAACTGGCATTACATGGGGACGAACGAGAGCTATAGGCGAAAGGGGAACTGTGCTCGGGATTTGGTGGCCGAGTGCAGGCGATGTGCGAAGCCCGTTTGCCGTGTAAGTCGTCTGCTTTCGACTTTTTTTCCGGAGATGTAGCTGCTGGGCAATATCCTGCTTTACTGACACGGCGCTGGTTTTCTGAGATAGAACTGTACGATTAGACCACCGGGCCCTTCAACCTTCCGCGATAGGCATCGCCGGCTATGTGCTGCCTGCACAAAAGCTCCACTCGCTGCACTTACACGGCCCCCTTTAAGAGACACTACACCGTTCGGTGCGGAAGAGATGCAGAGGGCGATCTGCACGTGCAAAACCGACCGCGTATGGCTCTGCTACCCATGCGGACGCAACATAATAGGCGCAGACCAGGACTACAGATCGTATGTGGCCTTTTCCGATACATCACCCTGCTTGAGCCTGGTAGTATATGCAACTTCCTGCAGTGGGCGCAGCAAACTGGATCGGATGAATTGCAGAAGGGCCCCAATGCTAACTCTATGAGAACAGGATATGGCGCTGGCGTTATCAATACGAGGTCCTCAGCGGTCGCACCGGCATCTCTGATGCCAACCATGGGGTGGTTTGCGGGCGAGAACACACCTGTCTGGCGGCTAAGGACGTGGAGCAAGAGACAGACTGCGACGCCGCCGACGCCCGGGAGCACTTCTCCTTGCGCCAGTGCTCGCCGGCGCCCACGCCGTCGCCTTCGACTTCATACACGACCGGCTCGCCCGCAAGCTCGAACATGAGCTTGACGACCGCCGGTCTAACTGCTGCGGGCGCCGGGGGATTCGACACCACTCACCTGGCTTCCAGTCCGCACTCGGGGGGCCTGGCCTCGGGTCTACGACCTGGGTACGCGCGACATGAGATAGAAGGCATCGGTGGAGTGGTGAAGACTAAGCTCGTCCGCATGGTGCGCGTTGGAGCCTCCGTGCCCGAGTGGGAAGACGAGAAGAGCAAGGGGCAGATTCTCGAGCGCGAGGTCTCTGGTGGCAGGCGTAGCTGGTGTGGTTGGTGCTGGAGGGTTATTCCGGGTGTGAGAGACTTACCAGCGAAAGCCGACAGTCAGATAAAGTCTCAGCCCCTCTCTTCTGACACCTTTCACCATGCGGCCCTGACGAGGTAGGCTTATCATCATGAGGTCTTAGAACACTATCCCCTAACCGGCGTTTGAAGGTTGCAGGGAACGCCATTAACGAACGTGCATTACAACTGCCTATGGGCTTCATTTTAGCGACTTGATATAATTAAAGATAAAAATATAACGACTCGCTCATCGCCGGGCGTCGTATTACGTTTTGATATGTGGTCTGATATACATTGAGTGATGGGATCCTGCTCGAAATATCCCCGGAGACTCCTTAACCTCGCAGTAGGAGGCCACTGCTTTGGACATTCATAGTCCATCTGAATGCCTCGAAACCTCCTTTGTTTCATATTATACATATCGAGTCTCGCTTTCCCTTGGAATTCATAGAGTCTGGTCCTCCGGTAGAGTCTGGTCCTCCCGTGGCTATCGTCCGCCAATCTGGATTTCGAAGACTGATCGGAGGACTGGGGCCGTGAGCGCAAGGCTCGGGCGCAATGTTTGTGGCGATGCGATCTTCACTATAATTCACCCCGGAGCAGCATGACCTTCCGCTTCTTCCTCTCCTCTCTCGCCTTCGTCCGGATGACACCCCAGCGCGACTTGATGGCCTCCAGGCGCTTGCGCTCTCTGTCCTTGTGCTCGGGGCTCGCCTTGCAGCACATCATGACGAAATAGGGCGTGCAGCTGAACTTCCTGGCAAGCTCGAGCACGCTCCACTTCTGGGGATCGCTGGCGCGCAGCTGCCGCATCTCCTCGACCTGCTCCTCCGTCACGTTGTACTGCGTCTCCCGCATCTCATTCGGCCGCGACGGGGGCGGTAGCGGTGCCGACGACTGGCCTGCGGCCTTCAGATCGGATGCGGATCGCAGGAGCTGGCCGAGGTTCGCCTGCCGCCGGGGGTCTGATTTGGGCAGGAACTTGAAGGGTGTGTGGTATACGGAAGGCGCTGCCGCCGGGGGGTTGAAAATGATGTGGTTCATGCCCGATTGCGGCGTCAGGAAGTCGGGGTGCGGTGGGATCTTGAGCATTTTCTTCGTCCGCTGGGTCGTCGACTGGTGCCGCCTGCCGCAGCCTATCGTGAACGGATTTTTTATCGTCGTGTGGGTGGAATGGAGGTAGGTCGATGACGAATAGGAGAGGCTCCTGAGAGGCCGCAGGACCTGCCGCGTCTCCATCTTGGGATGAGTTTTGATGGTTGGATGACGCTGATGCAAGGCTACGATAGGAATTTTCGCGATTAAAAAAGATCACAAGGAAGCGAGTGGCGGGGGAGTCGATGGTCAGAGTATGGGCCAGTTGGCGGCGGTTCGCTCTGCTTCCGCCACTCTTGATCCTCGCGATGAGTTCAGTTCAAGATTGTCGGTCACGTCCCTAGGCGATTCCCGTCCCTGACCCAGAAAATTCGACGGAGGCTTTGCGGGCCGACCAGAAGTCACGTGCGTGATAACTTGCGCTCTTGAGACTCGACCTGGCACCTCCCAAAACACTCTCGTCCCACCCAATGTGGGGCATCTGATGCTTACCTCAACTTTGCTGCCAGTTGTCGACAAGTGGAAATTTGTCTCTCTCTCCACCCATACTCTGGGTGATTCCCAGGCAGTCCAAGGCGCTTGTGCGCCGGGATGCTTTTGAGCGACGTCCTGGAGGTTCAGGCTCCCCGGGCATCAAAAGATTATATCGAGTAATTGATCTGTCCTGACTAATTTGGACTGTTCTCAGCAATCCCCCTCTGACACCCGTCTTATGTGACTTGGAAGTTGTCCTGCTCCCTCTATACTGGGGACCATATAGCTTTTCAGTGTTGGGAATGTTGGGAATGTTGGGCCTGAGTGTCTGGAAATCATGAGATGCCTGAATCCGGTGTCCACGAATATGCGGTGTGCATAGGTGGTTATTTTGTCGAAGCAGTTGGATCATCAGGGTATATTGGACGCCTCATCAGTGCTGCCCAAAGACGACTTCTGGCCGCCTATTGTGCGATGAACTACTGCCTATCAACCCTGATTCCGAAAGAAAACAAGATGGGACAAATATCGAGACCCTGAGTTTCGTGTAAGATCCCGCTGGACGGCTCGGGTTTCAAAAAACCTCCGCCAGAGTTTCGAAGTCTGAAACTCTAGGTACCATCTCAATCCCTGTATTCTGTAGCATGAAACACCGATCTCCGTACTTGGGAGTTGCATACCAACAAGCATTTTCCCTTCGAACAAACATCACTGGTGTTTACAGTCAGGACTCAGCACCGCTTACGAAGTGTGTGTAGCCCTTCCCTTCCAAGAGAAGAGGTGATTGTGGCTGGCACAGTGGCACCAGTTCTGGCTTCCAATCAAAAAATTGATCCCGCCAGCTTGTGCTATCGAGGGACCGACACCTGTCCAGTTGGGATTCCGTGATGCTGTTCCTCAGAGTATATGTTGCAGCCTAAAACCATACAGCCGTACAAGGCTTGGCTGACCAGGCCAAAGAATCCAGCGAGCCCATCTACCCCTTTGTACTAGATCCTAACAGATATGAGATGATGTAGGAATGTCAAGTGTAACCCATCACCTATTTGCCGATTCCTAGAGTTTGGATGAAGACCTCCTTCGAGGCGACATGGAGATCCCTCAACAGCGTATACGCAAGAGAGCCGTAAGCTGGATCCGTTTTGATCCTATTCAGGCTGTGTAAACTACCTGTCCACCTCTGCTGAGGTATGTAAGCATGAAACAACTACCATGCTTGTACAACTAGCCTTACCTACATTAACTTACAGAACAATAACAATCCAACTTGTTCTGTCTATCTCGAAGAATAAACTTGAAGTAAGGGCCTGAAGTTAAGGTTAGAGTGCTGTCGTTAGTCAGATCCAATCTCCAAACCTGTGTCAGGTCTGTTTGAAGGTACAACGACGTGGCTCCGATTCAAGTACGGAATCTGTAGCCAAAGCTGCGTCTCTATGAGCCTACCTGTTAACCTAGGGATTTTGAATACCTTTGCATGGACTACAACATACACATACACCACTACAAACTTGGCATGTCTCCCGCGTAAGGCAAAGCTGATTCAGATAATGTCCAGTACTCTGGTGTAGTAAGTATACATCCGCAGCCTGCTGCAGTACTGACAGTCATCTGATCCAAGAGAGACAGGAACATATCCCAATTTGTTGTTTAGGGACTATACTTTATAGCCTTGTCAACAATAATATATTAAAACAGGCTTGAGGGAATCAGGTTACTTCTCATTACACATCATTCTACTTCATACCTCATTGTGGGTTTTATGTATCAAGTACAAGGAATCCACCGTTGGCTCCTCCGCTACCCCTCAACTTGGGACCCCGTGCGGGCCTTCTTGACAAGCTAACGGGTGTCACCAGGTACGATTTTACATTACCCTTCATTATCGGCATTCGGAACACCGGATAGATATCGTGAATAGTACCTTGGTAGGGTTTTTTAAACATGCACAGCAGTATTGCTGTACAGCTGTACACAGGATAGGCAGATAGGGATGGTAGCATAAGTAGGTACACTAGACGGGTTTTCTTCCATCTCATTCCAGGTCCCAAGAACACTTCCCCTATTGGCCATCGATCGGCAGTCCCCTGAACAGCTTTTCTACGTAGCGTTAGGCTTACGGACCTGCGGCTTGCATTGGACTTGCATCAGACCTGCCTCGGTGCTTATTAGGCGCATTGTACCTTGCTCTCAAACTTGACTACATCACCGCATACTGCGTACATACATCATACCACCTCCTTCAGGCCTCCAGCTACGGGCTACAAGGGTGACAGGCCTCGAGGCACCTACTTACCTGCCCACGCATAAGACCACATATGACAACTTTCTCTTGCCCAGGTAAGCCAATATAAACGACAGCGTGATCTCCTCACCCTTGGTAGCAGGCTACAGCAGGTGCATTGCATTATAAAGAAGCTGTGAAATATTTTGAAGGCTGAGAATATTACTAGTGACGCAAATCTGAAAAGTGTCGCATCGGGAACTTGGAGTCGATCATTTACGACGTATGCGCCAATCATCCATCAGACACTGACTGGCCACTCTTCCATTTGCTGCCGCCACACCTATCAAAGTCGCGAAAAGGACGAGGAGGACCCGCCGATTTTCTTCACAACTTGAAGGTCAGTGGGTGTCTAACTTCTGCTGAAGTCTGATCTCTCAGCTTGCTCCTTCTCTACCTACATACTGCTCCTTCTCAGCCAAGTTGAGAGTCCACCTTCCGTGTCTCCTGGAAGGTAGCAACAGTCAGTCCGTAAACCTTGTTGATCGCACCATCCCTCCGTTTAGCGTTCTTCCCCTCCCGTCTTCATCTCCAGCTACGATACGTTTGTCGTACAAGAGCGTTCTACAATAACAGCTCACCTCTCCTACTGCGGTTCTCGCCTCCAGGCAATTTTTTGGTCTTCTTGGAACACATTCAGTCGGCTGATCTTAGTTGTCGGCCAGCAGCTCATAACATCCTACGTCCTGGTCAGCCCTCTGTAAGAGGGTAACCTTTGTCAAAATGAGTCTTGCACCAGCGGCTGCCATTAAAAACAGTCAAGACAACCAAGCGGTCGGCTTCGAACCTCGAGCATCCTCAACCGGTACCTCGACGCCCACGCCAACACAATCTGTCGATACGCAACCCGACGGCGCGGCGGGGCAGCCCGACCCGAAACCGAAGAAACGGAGCTTGTTTGGCCTAGGCAAAAAGAAGCACGAGGACAGGACTGTACAGGCTCCTTCGAAGCCAGATCCCACGTCGAGCTCGAGAGTTTCTAGCCTGCCAAACACCTACGGCGGCGAACCGACGAAGCGTTCCACGACGACGTCGTCCCCCGTGCCCCTCGACAGCCCCAACATGATGCCTTCGTCTCCCGGTCGGGGATTTTACTCTACTTCTCCTCGTATCAGTTCACCCGCTGGATCGCAAATCTTCGAACGAGATGTACAAGAAAGCACGATTATACCCAACTCGCCAGCCATTCCATCCCATATACAGACGGAAAACCATATCCCGCCTGTGCTAGACGCGTCTTCAGAAGCCATCACGGATGACCACCTTAACCCTGACGCCGTTGAGATCGTTACGCACAGCTCGCACCAGCCAGCCGCTGTGACCGTGACCGGCGTGCCATTTTATGACAGTGTGGCTAACTCTTGGAGCGAGGATCTCGCTTTCTTTCCGGACAAGGAGGAGTCTGCGTCGAACTACGGCTCCCTGGAATCGACTGATGTGAGACGTCTAAGTTTCATCTCCTTCGCCGACGTCGTGCAAGCCGAGCACGGCCCACCGGGGTTGGCTTCGAGCAGCCGGGATTCCATGCATCTGGCTGGCTTGACCTCCCTAGCTTCAATGAGTGCCAATCGCTCCCCGTCGCCCATACGGTCGCCCATTTCCTCGCAGGCTGCCGAGATTTCGCCACCACATAGCAAATCCGGGTCTATCAAGGGCATCAGCTTGTCCCCTGTGAGGAAGCCTCTTGGGAGCCCGACTTCAACGGAGTACAACCTGGGGACAATCAATGGCGAGTTGACCATCGAGACCATGTCCCAGGCGCTAAGACGCACGGGGAGCTCTGATCTCGGCGCTGCAACACGGAGCCATCCGATCAGTCCCCTCGAGGGGCCTTCTCGATGACGCCCTCCTTGAGATATCGTGGTCTTTGTTTCTCTCTCTTAAGTGGTGTCAAGGGCGGCCGGAGTTGAGGTGTCGTTTTAATCTCGGTGCATGTATAGCAATATTTTTATGCCGATGCCCTATACCTATTTGCGTGTCCCAACCCTTGATTTTGAGGTTCTAAATCATCTTTTTTATTTGCTTTAGTCTTCGATCCTTTTTGCCGTGAGAACAGCACATGGATACCATTTGATGATTGTGTTCATTCATCCATGTCAAGATCTCTATTCTTTACCTCACCGTACATCCCGAACTCTATATCCCTAGTATGCTGGGGATAGTAGATGGACAGTCAACAATTTCAGGAAGCGCTGTCCGAGACTGACGGAGTTTCGCAATCCAAGTCGTGTCTGCGAAGTGTCCCCTTGTTCTCGCATTAAGTCATTTTCAACTTGTGCTTCTTTTTGGTCAGAATTGACATGTTATTATGCAATGGGAGGCGATTTGGTCTTGCCTTTGTGGCATACCTACAGATGGAGGGAAGGGCGCGATGTCCGTATTGTTCGATGGAGGACAAAGGGAAAACAGGGAAAATGGAAGAATGACAGTAATGCCATGGTCCTTGGTTATTCGTAACGCGGCTGCCTTACCTTAGGGACTCCAGGCTTCGGAAGAATGATAAAGATAGAAATGAAATTTGTACCAGTGAGAGCAATCATGTCAAGAGTCCAAGTGTTTCATCTTCTTCCAGTAGAGACCCAAGGCGTGAGCGTTCACACTTTTCCGGCATTAGGGGACGCCTTGTCCGGTACCAGTAGGTACGCTGAAACATGAAATACACCTTTTGCGGAAGGTTAAAAGTTTCTGAACGTTGGAATGTGCAAACAATAACACGATAGAGATACCTAAACTTGTTCCCTTTAATTCAGGAGTAGGCTGGGAGTAATCACCATAAAATAGGGCTGTTGTCACGAACCAACGGAAGGCGACCTAAACAGGAGGCCAGGTACGAGACAGAACGAGTACTAATGAGGGGTCGTACCAGGAGACAAGTCACGACC
>MU280823.1:0-50443 GCA_022385605.1 Xylariaceae sp. FL0594
ACCAGCTGAGTATTATTGATTCTGCCCTTGTTTGTTTACCTTAAAGCACACCGGCTTTCTATATTGACCTAGTGTCGATTTGGATTGTTACATTAATAATATATATATATATATATTATAATACTTTTATATGTTTTTTTATTAAAGTAATAAAAAAGCAATATATTTAACAGTGTTAATAAATTTAATAGTTAAATAAGCAAATCGACTTTTTCACTATTAGCTTCACTAAGCTTATTTAAACAAAGGTACTCTTTTGTAAATTCTTCTTTTATAAATTTTTTAAATAAAAATCTTAAGCGTTTAAATATAACAACTATTAAAGTATAGTTTAACAAAGATATAAACAAAGAATTGTAAACTTTAAATAACAATATTAAATTGCTGTAAATTGCTACTAGAAATACTAGAGATGTTACAAAATACTTACAAATAGAGACATCTGTCACGACGGGCACAATGGAAGAATCAAAACATTCTAATGTACACCTATGGACTTAACGATACTCGACAGAGGGAGAAGAGAAGTCTAAAACAAGCTGCTGACGCCGAGATCTCTGATGAAGTCCCATCCAGAAGCTCGGGCCATCATGATCCTCACTCTCGACATGGGGCGGCCGTTACAACATCTTTAAGATCTTTACGAAGTTATTACGTACACTGACTCTCTTTTCTGGTGTCCTCTATATAAATCCTTGCCAACTTTTTCTAGCAGAGGAACTGATTTTTACAAGCCACCAGAAAAAGTCTGTGACCCCAGACTCCTCTTGGCAAGAATTCATGAGGGGACTCGTCTCTTTGCTGCGGACCCAGATCGACTGCCCATTCTAGGGCAATGCCAGCGCGGAGGATCAGATGAATGAATATTGCTGTAACCATCAACATGGGGGGCCAAGAATGAAGTAGCTTAGACTTGCAGCGGTGAGCACAGAGAGGAGTGAGAGATGAATTGGAAATAAATCTTCATTGTTATTATTGCCCACTGGAGGCGGCTAGGTTCAGTGTGCCCAGGTAACACCTTTGAACTTGATAAGAGAATATGCTTCTGTTTATTCTTTTGCATATTCGGCAGTTATAGCTGCGATTTCCTGGTTCTTATTCGGATCTTCGGCAAGCACGAACAGTTCTACCTGGCTCATGTTGCGTAAACCTATACCCAGATTTGCCACTGATCACCAAGACGAGAAACCGTGAGAGAACGGGCGAGGAGCTCTAGGGGATCAGGAAGAAGTGATTTAGAGGCACACTCTCGAAAGGCAGCTTGGGTACGTCAAAGGGTAGGTAGGTAGGAAGGTACTTATTTTATATATCCTGCACGAGAGAGTGTGTCTCCCCACCCTACCACTTAGGATGCTCCCGAGAGCAATGTGTGTGCGCAGATAGGACTAGTTGCATCTCCATTGGCGTTGCTAGCTAGAGTACTACTAGTTAATATAAATATTCCTAACATGTGTTATTTGGTAAGGGGGGTAACTGACCAAAGCTGAACGAGATACTCTTTAAAGTGTTGCTAGGTGTTTGTCTAAAACGCTGTAAGTTTGTAATGCATAATAAAGTGGTAGGTAGTCTACACCAGGGTCTAGGAACAATAGTAAATAAACTATAGAATATCGTCAAAGACAGTAAGAACATATCCCGCCTATACTTGCGCCCCTAACTCCCCCAATAAGATATAGAATAGCGAAAGCAATAAACACGAGATAAAGTAACGAGAAGGGGGTATCCTAGCATGTTATAATTCCAAAAAGCTGCCTGTCCCTGCTCGGCTCATTCACTCTCGTACTCTCGTATCTTTTTACGATAAGAGAGTACAGCACCCTCTATCAACGCAGTCTTGCTCTGTTCACGGATTCCGATGACTTCGGTAGGTGACTGAAGACCGACAGACGCCCCGTTCCCGTCAGTTGTAAAGGTTCAATCACAGGCGGTTCTTCAGAGGTGATGCTGAACCCCCTTTCCCTTCTTCCTCTTTCCGATCCCGTCTCGGTCTCCGGGGTTAGGGACGGTGTAATATCGCGACTCGGGAGGGTTTCATCAGGCGCGCACACAGTCGTCGTATTAGTCGAACCGGACATCCCGCTGCGGTTGTGGTTGCGGCTGAAATTATACCTCACGGATCCGTAAGTAGGGACAGTATCATCATGAGTATAACCCACCCGAGCACTCTCAGCATCAACACTCTTCTCCTCCGCAACACCCGTACCACGCTCACGCTCATGCTGACGTTCCAACTCCAACTCACGTTCCCTCTCCTTCTCCTTCTTGAGCATCTGCTCCTGCGAAGCCGAGGACGACTTGCGCGACCACGTGCGTCTGTACACGCTGCTGATCACCTGGGACGGCCTCCTCAGCAGGTACTCGAGGCTGACGTGGACGTTGAGGCCCCTGAGCAAGGGCGCGCAGGGCGGCAGGTTGGCGGCCCAGACGCCGAGCCAGAGCTCCGTGAGCGCCCAGAAGGTCGGGTTGAAGATCTTGAGCACCAGTGGCGTCTGGTCGTCGGGAGGGGACGTGTAGGCGAAGTTGAGGCGGCCGACGGGGTAAGAGACGATGAGGAAGATGAGCCGGAGGATACTTGCGCCTGTGGAGCTGCGGTGTGTGGTGGTGTGTTAGTAGAATTAAACATGTAGCCGGACCGGGAGATGTATAACCTAGAAGGTTAGGGAAAGGGGATGATTGCGCGGTAGGAAACTTCTGGAGGGCGAGGTCCGAAGGGGGGGGAGATTTTGGGAAAGGGGCTACAATAACACTTACACAGCACCGAGCAAGAACACGAAACTCGTTGCCAACTTCTTTCTTCTGGGCATCTGCAATCTCCCGATATAGAAAAAGGGGAGTCCTAGGACCGGCAGGTCGGTCACGACACTCGTAACGCTGAACGCCAACAGCAGGGCGCCCCTGTTGCCGCACCTATGGAGGGCGATCGTCTGATCGAACCCCCAGATGAGCACGTCGGCGAGCGTGAAGACAACGGTCCAGACGGCCACGATCCAGATGAGCACGTTGTTCGTCTTGCGGAAGCTGTCCCAGACGCCGAAGATGCGCCGGTAGAAGAACAGGATGGAGAGTTTGACGGCGCCGAACGAGGCCTTCTCGATCACGATCATGGCCCAGTCGACCTTGCGCGACGCGACGACCCTCTGCATGTAGGCGGCTTCGTCCGACTCCCGGACGGCCTCGCCGCCTGTGCCTTCGAGGCTGTTGTAGTACTGGATCCCGTTGCAGGCGATGGCCACGGCCAGGCCCAGGACGATGAGCCCGTCGTCGAAGCCGAGCCTCGTGCGCGAGTAGTACAGCCGGACCCAGAATCGCAGGGCCGTGAGGAAGACGGCGACCCCCATGTACACCGAGTAGACGGGGATCACCGTCGAGGGAGGGTAGTACGACATGGCAGCTGCTGTGTACTCTATAGTCCCCGTTTAGTTGTATTTGCTTGGAAGATGATCCGGTTTGAGATTCGGTTATTTGTCTTTATTGGACGGGGAGTTCTGTGATGGCAAAAGAGGTAGGGCAGTAGTATTGTACTTCGTTCTTATATTGTCGATGAGATGACTTGATGGCATTGCCTTACCGGCATATACTCCCATTCATCTTTCCTGTCCGTACACCCCCTTGAGATAGGATTCCTAAGGGAAAAAAAAGAACAGGCAAGCCTCGAGGAGAGCAGTTAAGACTATGTCCCTGGGTCTGGTAATTATAGCTTAATAATGAGGGCACATCCAGGGCAGATAGTAGCATGAGAAGTGAGAGTAGGGTTGCAGACGATCAATTCCATGGACTTGGTAACCGTGGGGAACCGAGAGATCCCCAATCTTCTCTTATTCAAAAAGAAAGCCACACGACATGGTCAGCAAGGACAAGATACTGTAAGTTAAGAATAGGAAGGAAATGCAGGATTCAAACTGCTCTCGGCTCGGACGTTGTCCTACACACCTTTCCATTAACCTAACCTTAAACCCAACCTAGATAGGCTGAGATACACATACGTACGCAAACACATCATGGCATGGGCCATGGGTGATATCACCCAGGCATGCGTACTTGTATAGTAAGATCAGCAAGCAAAAACACCATATGAAGAAACGAAGATAGAGACCCGAATCCCAGCCCTCTGCCCCAGATCAACAAATCCGGAGCCGAAAAGAGTCACCTGCCATGTAGTCTAGGCGAGCGAAAGCACTATGCCCTGTATGCATGGTACCTTTATCTCCCTGCATATCTTCTTCCACTGGGAACATACAGCATACACACATAAGGTAGATACAAAGAGCAAGATGATGGACAAGATCGGCGTTCTTCATCAACAATCTAAACTAACGCTTGCCCTTTTCACCATCCCATGTGAATTTTTCCCCTTGACTGATAGCCCCGCTGACATCAGCTATTACTACAAACGGTACTCTACTCTAGGCTAGACCTTATGAACACAAAAGACCGTGACTTCAGCTGGTTTACAGGGGTCTGTTGCAAAACAAGTAGGCCATAGCACATATGTACTTTACATAGTACAGTACAGCTGGCACAATCTTTATCAAATCACTAGGTTACTTCCATATCTTGGAGTGTCCCCCCCACCAATAGGTAACGCGTGTGGCGTAAGAAGGATCGTAAAGGAACGTGGGCGTCGACCCAAATTTAGTAAATGATTAACAGACTCACACCTTCTTCTTCCACGGTGGTACTACTTCCAACCCCTCGTCTACGCAGTCGGCAATGATCCTACTATCGAGATTAGGTAACTACCAATCCATATATTTCTTTACCTTACAGTAGGTACTGAGAGGCAGAGAGCTTACTTTGTAAGTGATATACTAGGTTACACCGTATGAACAAGTCTACAAGGACAGTAAACACATGTTAACTCCGAAATTCCGGACGGACAGACAGGGGCTGAGAATCTCGGTGTAGAGAGAATATGATGTAAGCAGCCACCCATACTGTTGGGATCGTTTAAAGCTGGAGTATATTTAGCAGCTTCAAAAAGCCCTCCTGTAATACTTGGGATGTACTAGTTAGCAGCACATCCATCAAGTTCGAGAGACATGTACAAGTAATCTGCTACAGACGAATATATGCATATGCTAAGCTGGTAATACAGAGACAACAGCTCACATAGAGAAGGCGTTGGCTCAGTACTGCTCTCTCGTGTGGAGGCTGGCTCTTACGGTTACGGGACAATACACAACCAGAGATGAACGTTATAGTTGCCACAACCCCAAATGGCCTGCGTCAGCGTTGCGGCCGACAATGTACAAAGTAGACGTACTATGTAGAGCTTCCTTGTAAATGCTCAATAATGAATGTTTGGATTTTAAAAGCCAAGCATACACAGTAAATGTACAAGTATGCTTTCGTCATGAGGGTCTCCCTCATGACTATCTGGGCAAAGTAGACAAAATAAGGCAGGCCATAATCTCACGGTGGAACTCATGATAACTTTCATGAGGGACAGCCAGTGACTGTGACGTAACTGCGGTGGGGAGGTTATTGACACAGTTAGCTCGGGGGCCAACTCCACTTCATGATACGTGTGTACCGTGTGCGTACCGTGATACACGCACAGTAACTTGAGCATTGGGCAAACAAGTGACTGATTCGGTTGAATTTATCTTGGTATTCTCAGATAATCGTTGCTATTGCGATGGTCATGAGTAGTCCTTTTCACATGGACATCTAGCAGTTGCTCCTTTGGTTTGGGTATCCTTATATTCATAGCAACTAATAAACACAGGCTGAACTTTCATGCAGTAACAATCAAGGAGAAGGCATAGTATTTATCAATGACGCGGTATAAACCATCTTACTCCTTCACAGGGCCGAAGACAGTCTCCCTAAAAGGTGCATTAGCTAACTGTTCTCCCCCAACGGACAAAAGCACAACTTACATCATGATACCAGTGATCTGGTAAGGGTCGGCATTGGAGGCGGGCCGGCGGTCCTCGAAGTAACCATAACCCTTAGCAGCGCATTCCCGGGGGATACGAATCGAGGCACCACGGTTAGCCACGCCGTAGCTGAACTGGTCGATGGCGCCAGTCTCATGTCTGCCGGTAAGACGGAGCTCGTTGCCCTCGCCGTAAACGGCGATGTGCTCCTCGTGGCGGGCCTCAAGCTTCTTGATGGCAGCCTCAATGTGTTTCTAGCGCAGATGTCAGCTTAAGGCTAGGTAGGATACTAAAGATTGAAGATCCCAGACATACCATGCCACCCTCAACGCGCATCTCCTTGGTGGAGAAGTTGGTATGTAGACCGGCACCGTTCCAGTCACCAGGAATAGGTTTAGGCTGAACGGAGATCTTGGCGCCGAACTCCTCGGCAACGCGGTGGAGGAGGAAGCGGGCCATCCACAGGTGGTCGCCCATCTCGATACCGACACAGGGGCCGACCTGGAACTCCCACTGGGCAGGCATGACCTCGGCGTTGGTGCCTGAGATCTTGATGCCGGCATACAGACAGGCCTTGTAGTGGGCGTCAACAATGTCTCTGCACATCACGCGACCAGCGCCGACGCCGCAGTAGTAAGGGCCCTGGGGAGCAGGGAAACCATTCTTGGGCCAGCCATAGGGTCTGTCCTCCATATCAAACAGCGTGTACTCCTGTTCCAGGCCGAACCAGGGCTCGTGCTCGGCGTGGGCCTCCATCAGCTTGGCGCACTCATGGCGGTAGTTGTATTTGTTGGGAGTGCCATCGGCGTTCCAGCATTCGGCAAGGACGAGGATGTTGGGAACACCTCGCATCGGGTCGGGGAAGACAGCGACAGGTCGGAGGTAGACATCGGAGTTATCGCCGGGGGCCTGATCAGTCGAGGAACCATCGAAGTTCCAGACGGGGAGATCTTCAGGCTTGATAGCGGCACCATCCTTGGGCATCTGCTCCTTGGTGATTGTCTAGGGATTTGTTCATATTAGTCATCATGCCTCGAAATGGTAAAATAGCAGAATGTTGGCAGGTTGTCGTGGCCCATTTGTAACACCACTTGGCCAGATCAATTGGGGGCTCAATGACATGGGCCAGCAAGGTGCCCTTGTCCAAAACTCTGGGACACGACTGCTTCTGATGGTTTGTGGGCGGGGGAGAGGCACGTGAAAGAGTAGGGCGGGTGTATAGTGCAAGTGTTGCCAAGCACAATGGGCGAAGTCGGAGTCATATCCACGCATTTTCTGGCCATTCTCGGTTGTGGAATGCTAAGCAAGATGTTTGCCCAGAAACAGTACTCAGGTTGCTGGCAGACCCTGATGAATCGAATCACAACTGTTGATTGGACCGAGGATCCTATGTGGGTACTCTCGGCTTAGAGGGTCTAGCGGGTCGCGGTGCACAATTGGTCGCACCCGTGACGCTGGCTCGCTTGGGGGTTTTCGAGTTGTCGAACCGACATGGGTAGGATGTCATTGGGTCCGATGTTGACACGAGATGATCGAGTAATGGAAATGACGGCGATTCGACAGAGATAACAGGCAGAAAAAAGCAGGGAAAAAAATCGGAAACATACTTTGCTCTTGGATCGTACATGTCCATGTGCGTCAATCCAGATGTACTCCGCCATAGCACTTCCCTTCTGGTCGAGCTTCATGTACTTGAGAAGCTGTGCCGCAGTTTAGGTTAGCATATATCGTCGCCATATTCTCATGTTGCCATGCCATGTTGCCTTCCGACACTCGGCTGGATATGATCGGTTAGGAGCAGAGGCTCACATTCTCAGTGTACGAGACATATTGACTTTCGGCCTGGTGCGAGATTTCGTTAGCAAATGGTCGCGTAAAGGTGAGGGGTAATTGGCCAGACAAGGCACGGGAACTCTTTTGGTGGGGTGCTAGATGATGCAGGGAGGCACACGTACCATTGTTGCGATTTATGATGCTTGTCGTGCGCAGAAAAGGAACCGGTCTGGGAATATTTCCGACAAAATGAGATAGCGAAAACCAGAAGTGAACTAACGCCTACAAAGTTCAACCACAAAGTTTTGTGAGGTTGCCAGAATGTGAAGGTGAAGAAGTGAGGCAGGGAGGTGTTTGGGAGCGGCGGGGGGTTTGAGGCCTTTTAACGTGGAACCACCGTTGTCGGGTGGTCGCTTTGTGAATAAGAGGTAACCTTACAGCAGTACAGCAGGTGCACCATACAGGTCCAATGGCTCGTGTTTGATTGGGCCAGTCAGTGCGCAGAGATAAGACTTGCAACTTACTTTCTGCTATTACATCTAGGTGGTACATAGTTCCATTGAGCAGCACGGGAGGCCAGAATAGCAAGTGATAGTACCGCCACTTCTGATTAAAAGCACCTGTTGCTAGGTAAAACTAGTCCCTCAGGCGCGGTGTCGGGTGTGCAACCAGTAAGGGGGGGTGGCACCGCAGGCGCACATGTACTGTGTACCCCTATCTCGCGCATTGATCCCACGATTCCCACCAGGATGTGTGTTCAGTGCTACATAATCCAGGTGGTCAAGATACAGCAGCACATCTGTATGCAAACCACAATGCACAGCTCTCATCCTGAGCAAACTACCACCTTGGTACAGCAGTACCTAACCTCACCTACTTCCATTCCACAAACACCACAACGATGTGGCCTTCAATGGTGCTCAGCCCCACCGCTCAGCCAACCACAGTCTCCAACCCTCCTGTGCCTGGCACCTGCCTGCGCATAGGGCTTCAGGTTCTAGATGGTGGGCAGCATTGACAAAGAGTTGGGGGGCCTCGAGTGGGGGCATTGCAAGCGGAGTGAGTGTTTGCTTTTGACGCCTGTTTTGGATAAAGCCTATTATTCCCTCTCTTCAGACCAGTTGCCAAGGCCACCTAGGTTACCACATTGTTCCTACCCATGTGCCCTCCACAGGTCCACGGATATGTTCATATCTACCACTGTTGTACTATGTATCCCTCGATTCAAGTCTTTTATCAAGCCTGACTGGAGATATTCTCGACTGGCAATACAGCAAGGTATGCGCGTGACGATTCTCTACATCAACAAAGTATTAGACGTTATGTCAGCTGCTTCGAAAATCAGGGACGTCATGATTTGCCAGTTAGGTCAATAATTAGGAGCCGCCTGTCCCCAGATTTTGTGAGGGAGTGCTAATAGCGCCTAAAATAAGTATCCCTTTTGTCCCACCAGGACTCCCTCCCTTTGATCTATCACAAACTACGCCAGGCTGATACAAAGAGTTATCATATAACAATAACAACGAAATGGTATGTCTATATGATCAGTAAATGGCCATAGATTTGAGAACCCATTGCCTTGCTTTGACAGAAATACATCTGCTCACAGTATCTGGCATGCAATTCTATCCCCATCTGTGTGGTGTATTGCAGAGCAGTATGCAAAAGGGGCTAGATTAGGTCTCTGGATTCGGGATACCCTGCATCACATCATCTCTTGAATACTTTGCAGGTCTAGAATCCACCTGTTTCGTAATAGGGTGTTTACCGACTCACAGAGTCACCACTACACGTATCAAAGCCGGAGCGGGTGTGGAATTTGTGGCTCATATTCCAGGAACGTAACGGCGGATCTCCAAGTGACCCCATATTTGGGCACTTAAGCCAGCCGGCGTTGCCGCTACCTCGCAACTATACCGATGGATAGACAAGAAACAAAGACAACAAACACACAGTCTTTTTCACGGGTTTCTGTCGATCTAGAAGTGAAAATTTTTATCCAAACACAACACCTACCTACCTAACCTGGAGTAATTGTCCATATTTCATCAGCTCTTGTATTATATGTCCAGATAGGAAGTACTTACACAAAGGAGCTCTGGTTGCCTGGGCAAGGGTTTGTGTTTCACAAGTAATGCGGATACATACACGTCACTTGCAGTGGCAAGCAAGGCTGGCTACTACCTACTGGGTTCAATGTATTGCCTGACCCTTCTGCCTAGTGCCGAACATTTCAACAGATGGTTTTCTCCCAGTGTACAGCAAAGCCTCGAAAACTGTGGCGAGAAACGCATCTCATTTATATGCTGATTTGTATTGCGCCTGTTCTTCCCCTAACCTGGAGATAGTGTGAAAATCATCTGGCAGGTGGTTTCTACTATTAGACATGCCTCTTGTACATACTCAAATGTCAATGCCTAAAATAAGTTAAGTTGTACTCCTGTTAGCATTAAGGTTCCCCTTGCATAAAGGTACGGAGTATTTGTGTGGGATCGGAAAGAACAGCAGGTCATTACCCACCGAGCCGCTGGGCCTTTGCTGGGTTCCAGTGGCTGGCCCTGACGCTTTGAGTGGTGGGGTGCTGAGGGGCGTGTAACTTGAACGGATGTTGTTGGGCCAGAGTCCGGTGGCAGCTCCGTGATTCGGCGACTCTTCGAGTCAAGAGGTGAGGCACCTGTAGATCGAAATGCGGGCTGTGGTTTCTCTCAACATATTACCGGTTTGCCAATATCACCCAAGTTTCCTCAATTTAATCAATGTGGAATGTTTTAGGAATGCGCCTCCTTCCCTCATTCACTTGGCCAGTGCCGGTATATGCTGGCGGCTGCACTGCTGTACAGCAGTAGAGCCATGAGGTTGCTACTCGACTAGCATCTTTTTTCTATTTGTATTCTATCCTGCTGTACTTCTGTTCAATAAACTGATGAAAACCACTCTGTACAAGTAGGCTAGGTTAATCGCTTCTCAAAGTCGCGTCGCAGTTTTTACTTGTCTAGTGACACTACTAGTCATGCAGTCCAACCCCACGAAAGTTGGCTTGGCCTCAAACGACTGTGTCTTGGCCAACAACTCGAAGTGGAAAAGAACTTCACTTTTAGACCCTTCACAAATGGAAATCGGGGGGTGGGGGACAGCCATAACAGCTCTTCAGAGTTTAGAGGTAATAATAACATGGCAGTTAACTATCCTGGCCGGTTTCGTACTCGAGAGTATTGAGGTTGTCGAGACCCTGTGCCTCATTCTCTCTCTCTGGATGTCGGTTCCAGAATGCCACAAATTAGATCGTTAGGTTAGTCAGATTGCGGGGTGAGTGTGGGTTCTTGAGCAGGTTACTCTATCTTATTTGTTCATCTAAGAACTTCGATGTTATCGCGAGCACCCTATTGGTTGTTCGTTTAACCTTGGTCGAACGTTGCCAAGCTGAGGCCGTTCGTGACTGTTTGCTGTTTCGAAATTTGATGTTTACCGCTGTACGGACTAGGCTACATAACCTAACCTAGATATCGGTAGTGGAAAATGAAAACGTGGCTGCAGGACAACCTCGATTCTATGCACAGTTGACTAGCCGTAGTCCCCGTGTTCCCTTCTAACCCTCTTGGTCTCAGATAGGAGGTGCCCGTTTCTTCCAAGCATCGGTAAGGAGAGTCTCCAATCGCACACCGCAACAGGTACCTAAGTTGTGCAGAAATGAGTTTATGGCACCGAGTTCCATCTGTTACATCCCCCTCCTGTGAGGGCGACGCTCACCTCCGATGGAAGAAGCCTGCATATGCAGGCCATACCTAAGTTCTACCTTGGTACTTGATGCTAGTCTTCTGACAGCCTGCGGCTAACGCGAGGATCCGAACCGTTCCATTGGGTGAAAATATTCACACTGCAGTGTAACACCACGTACAGATTCTTACCCCTGCCCCCATTTCAGCTTCAGTAGCAAGGAGGTAGTGAGATGGACGGCCATTCAACCTAAAGTCTCCGTCTATCCAAAATGATGTTGCAGCTTCTTAACTACAACAAAAAGCGACATCCTTCTCCTTACTCTGCCTAATATCTGAATGCCGGGTCCGAGTAATATGCGTAGAATATAGCTGCTGCACATGGAAAACGGTGGTGTCCACCTCGCGCTTACCGATTACCAGGCCCAGTAGGCTAAATCGAACCCTTTCCCCTCCTTGAAGCCACAGCCGTCTACATCAGTGACTGTCAATTTGACACCGTTGTATGGCAGCTGGATGACTTGAAGAGATCTCGCTGGTCGGACTGTGATTGTTCCAGGCGATAGCCTTGTGTATAGATCCCAGAGCCCGGGAGACATGCCTCTTATCATGCGCGGGTGACCCTTTTCCAACAGCAGGATGATGTTGTACACCATGAAGGCGCCAATGAGGCCAAGGCCCGATAGCCTCTGACATCGCCGGTACTACTGTGAGCTTGATAGCTTCAAGCTACACGCCTTATAAATGGAGAGATCCAGTTAAGTACAGTCCAGCCCTGTCTGCACCCATGTTTTGGGTTCTACATAGGCATATAATGGTACGTGTGAGTGAGTAGTACCTTGCCGAAAATACCAATCATGCTTTGCTTGGACTGTTCTGTCAACCCTCCCTGGGAAGTCGCGCCGGGCTAGAATATTGAAGAAGTCACAAGCAAGTCGCACCTACCAAGTAGCAGCCGCGTGAAAAAACTACGAGAACATTCGTCCTGAGCTCAAGTTCTCGTATCTTTCTCTGGTTACATCCTATTTCCGTACTTCATCCTACCCGTCATTCCCGTGTGCACTCGGTGTGCTTATATCACATAGTCCCCATGGCTTGATACAAGCACAGGATATCACCATTAGGCATATTATATGACCTGCAGTTGTCTTCTGCACCTTAAGCATGGTTCTTCTAAGAATGACTAGGTAGGAACAAGCAACAGACATGAATTGGACCGAGGGGACCCTCGCGCGTCATTCGCGGGGTCGAGCGCGCAACGCCCTGATCGCGCGACAAAAGCAACACTTTGCAAAGGCTCGAGCCAACCTTCTCAACAACCGAGCACAAAAGCCTCCCCTTACCATATCGTTTTTACCGCCTGAGGCCATATCAGGGTCACCACAACGCAGTCTCCCAATCCAAGTCTCTCACGAAGAGCAGTCGACCGCTCCCTCGTTCAT
Source organism: Xylariaceae sp. FL0594 (assembly GCA_022385605.1). NCBI lineage: Eukaryota > Fungi > Ascomycota > Sordariomycetes > Xylariales > Xylariaceae > Xylariaceae sp. FL0594. Next base: position 12,811 of record MU280823.1, read on the forward strand.
GCCCTGGCAGGCTGACCGAGGACGTCCATCATATCCACCTAGCAATACCGACGCAACAGGCTGCGCAGATTTCGAGAAGCGGCGGAGACTGCTTGAAAAATCGGATTGGGCTGGCTTACATCTACAGGAGCCCCTGCATATCTCCTTTCCGGGTCAGATATATGCCAACAGAAGGTGGACACGCCCCCTTGATGTAGCACATCCTAACTGGAACCAACCCGTCACTGTCCGAAGAGACAAGCCTCGGAAGCTTTTGAAAAAGCCTAGCATGAGAATTCGTATCGGCAGTCAGGAAATACAACAAAGCCATGAGACCAGTACACAGCAAAGTGTTGCACAATATGCATACGAGTTTGATCACCATCCGCATCGTGTCCAGCGAAGACTTGCACCGGGGGAGAGCCGCCATGACCGCCATAGCGATGAGCGTGCTAGTCTTGGACAGCGCGCAGAGATACGTCAAGCTACTCGACCGTCGTCGAGTTCACCCAGTGAGCCGGAGACCCCGATAAACGTGGTGTACTCTTCCTCGTTGATCCACGAACCAGTTCCACGCCGAGATAGTAAAGTTCCCCTTCAGCAATGGCTTTCGCTGCAGTTTGGTGACGATGAGGACGAGGACGACGGGCAGAGTATGCATGTAGAAGTTGAAGAGTCCACAAGGCCTGTTCCCTCATCCCAGGAGTCGGAACAGCGAATGTGGGAAGGTTGGCCATCGAACAATGGGACTGCCACGGCCCCTTCGAGTTGCCTTTCCAGAAGGACGGAATCAGGAAGTAGTATCCCATTACCGCCCCATCTGCAACTTCGACTGCCCAGTCTCGATCTTTCGAGCGAGTGCCACAACTCGCCTGAACCAGCCGCGGCCGTTGGGATGAATACTAATACAGTCGCGAAAGAACGTCAACCACATATACTAAAGAACCCACCATTTGGGAATGAGAAATCACATATTTCCCAGGAACAGCCCGACTTGTCTGACGATCTCAACACCATATGGATGAAATTCGCGCACGGGGAAGACTCGGATAGCGACGAGCTGATGACACACGCATTTGAGCAAGCCGCACACCAAGCGGCCGTGGAGCTAAGGCCGTCTGAACCGTCTGAAAGTGCGGAAGAGGGCGTCGGTAGTACCGAGAGGGCCGAGATGGGCGAGGCCATTAGACATTCTGCTTGGCACCGGAATTCAAGTGATTCTGGGATCTCAAAGTCATCGCCACAGAGTCAAATAGCGACACATGGAACAGAAGAACTCTCCATTGAATATGAGCAGCGAAGTGATGTCACGCCCAGCAACCTTTCCGTTCGAAGTCATGTAGCAACACAAGGGACAGAAGCTTCAAGTTCTCCCACGAGCCATATGGCTACCATTGGGCAGTCGGATGAAGCATCATGCAGCACCACTCGCTTCGCAATACCGAAGCGATTCGTAGGGAAGAAGGCTGGAGTGAACATAAGCGCTGATTACGGATCAATTGGTACAGATGTGCCAAAGAGAATCAAGCGAGGGAGACGCACTAGACGGAGAAAGACCATTGATGGCATGATTGATATTCGGAATCTACCCGATTTTGACGGAGACCCAATCGAAGACGACTAGATCCTGTCAGGTATATGTCGTCTAAAGTACTCTACTTGTGAGGTTACGGAGTATAAGTCTTCTTACTAGATTAGTGGTTGACGCTGTACATACAAGTATATACAGCGGGGACCCGGCCATCTATTATCCAAAGCCACTAATTGAACCTGACTATAGTCCTATTGCCCGATCGGGGTGTTACAGCGATTAGCATTACGGGTTACGTGAATGCATAAAGACGCATATTCTTAAGATATCTTATCTCCTCCGGTTTATAAATCATCAGGCGTACCGCGCCGTGCGCTGTACCGGAAAGTTTTATTTCTCCAAGACACATACTTGAACATGGCTGTCGGAAGATTCGAGGAAATGGATAGCGTCGATTTACTCGCCCCGTTCGAGCGCGACACGGTGCTGGAGGTCCGCACCAGCAGGATGAAGACGATGCCTGGTCTTACGATACAGAGTGGGATCGACAAGGAGTGCAAGTACAGTTGATTTTTGTACATCTGGACGTTGCGAGACATGTTTTTATCGAGGTCCCATTGCCTAACTCCGTGGCTACATATATAGTGCGGTCGGGGAAAGTCGCCGTCTCGCTGCTCGGACTCGATGCCGACGAGCACGATCCCACGTTCCACGGAGGTATAGACAAGGCCATACATGGATGTAAGCTGAACCCGAGGCCCTTGTTTCATCCAGTGAGTCTTCAATCAAGGGTGGCTATTTTGACCGTGTTTACCTTTCAGACTGCTCGTCTCACTACGCTCAGTGGGCGAGGGAATACCCCGAAGCGTCGGCCCGGTTCGTTCCGGGAGCGTTCGGTGAGAATCTGGTGACGGCCCGCATGAACGAGCGAAACGTGTGCATCGGTGACATCATGTCTGTCGGCGACGACGGCGTGTTGTTGCAGGTCAGCCTGCCGCGCCAGCCGTGCTTCAAGCTCAACCACCGCTTCCAGCTGAAGAACTTCGCGCCCAACACGTATAAGAAGAGCCGCACTGGTTGGTATTATCGCGTGCTTCGCACGGGGACGATCCAGGCCGGCAATGAGATCAGGCTCGTGGAGCGGAGGTATCCGCAGTGGACGATTGAGCGCGTTCAAGAGTACTGTGAGTGAGTGGTGGGAGAAGGACAAGTAGGTACTTAGTCAGTGGTGGTCCGTTGCTGACGATATATATATAACACCCCAGTACACCGCACTCTTGATAACGCCCAGATGAACGAGGAGCTCTCGCAGATTCTCGAGATGGGCGATGAAAGCAGGAAGGCGTTTGAGAGTCGCGTCGCCAGATATAAAGCCAAGCAGAAACGTCTGGCAAGTAGCACAGGCGAAAAGGACGAAGAGACTAAGAAGGAGAAGTGGCGCAAATACAAGATCACGGAGAAGAAAGAGCAGACGTCGCGCGTCACGTCCTTCGTGCTCGAGGCTGTGGCCACGCCGAGGTCAGATTCAGAGGACAAAGACGAGGAGGAAGAAGAAGGTGAAAAAGAAGAAGAAATACAGCACGGATCATACGCCCGTCTAAGACTACCGAACGGCTTGGTACGGTCATACTCGATCATATCGGGCGAGAAGGCGCGGCGCTTCGAGATCGGCGTAGCGCTCGAGGAGCCGAGCAGGGGCGGTTCGGCGTTCCTGCACAAGAACGCATCCGTCGGCGACGTGGTCGAGGTCGGACGGATAACGAGCGATATCAAGATGAAGTCGGCGAGCGCGGCAAGCAAGCACGTATTCATTGTCGGCGGCATCGGCATCACGGCCTTCTTGTCTCTGGCCGAGATGTACCAGAGCATCAACTATGAGACCGTGATACACTACAGCGTGCGTAGCGGCGACCATGACGTCCCCTTCAGGGAACGCCTCGAGAAGCTGGGTTTAGGTACAGGTACAGGTACAGGTACAGATAGTGCCAGCGGCGTGATCTTGTACGACCGCTCAAAGGGCCAGCGCATGGACCTAGGCTCGATCTTGAGGAACCTGGGCTGGAACAGCTACGTCTACGTCTGCGGGCCCAGACGCATGCTCGGCGAGGCACTGCGCGAGGCGAGGGCCTGCGGGCTGGGCGAGGGCGAGGTCCATTTCGAGGCCTTCTCCGCCGACACCACCGGCGATCCGTTCGAGGCTGTCGTCGCGAACAGGGGTGGCAAGGTCGTCCAGGTGCCCCACGAGGAGACGCTCCTGGAGGTCCTGAGACAGCATTTCGGCTCCGACGATGTGCCGAGCAGTTGCGAGGTGGGCAACTGTGGAACATGCAGAGTCGCACTCAAGGATGGTAGGGTCGAACACAGGGGCACGGCACTCCTGGAAGAGGAGAAGAAGGAGGCCATGTTGAGCTGTGTTAGTAGGGGGCTAGGGAGGATCACGATTGAAATTTGAGTCCCGACCCAGTCTCAAATACAACATACTCTCCAATTCTATCATGGCCCTGATAAAAGTCATGTGTATTCTGATAACTCAGAGCGTGACCTTGAGCGATAACTCTTCAATCCTATCTTCCTTTGAACTCATCGAGGTCTGTACTCGCAGCAATATCTTTCGTGAGTTCAAAATCCCTCGCCAGCTCCCCCATCTTCAAGTCGTAAGCAGCCAAGCAGTCCGGCCCAAGCATCAGCCTCAGGTACTCGTGGCCATTCTCGACGGCGTCCAGGATCCTATCCGCCGCCTTTTCCGGATCGCCTCTGAGCAGAATCTTCGCTGCCCCAGCTTTAGCATCATCATCATCATCATTCTCTTCTTCTTCTTCCTTCTTCTCCTTCTCCTCACCATCATCATCACCGGCGGCGGCAGTATGCGATGATACCCTCGAAATCCTGACCATGGTCTCCAGATCCGTGCCCTTGTACCCGTCGCTGAAGCCGCCTGCGTGCTCGAACCTTCCGGGCGTCCGGATGGTGTGCATGAACCCTGTCGCGAACGCGCCCGGCTGGACGATGAGCACCTTGATGCCGAAGGGCGCGACCTCCCTGCTCAGGGCCTCGTGCGCCGCCTCGGCGGCGAACTTGCTGGCCGAGTACGTCGCCCTCCCTTCCCTCGCGATGATGCCCGCCGCGCTGCTGACCAGGACCACGTGCCCCGTGCGCCTGCGACGCATGGACGGGAGCACGGCGCGGGCGGCGCGCAAGGGGGCCAGGAAGTTGACGTTGAGCTGCGCCACCACCTCCTCTTCCGTCGTATCCTCGACCGCGCCGATGAAGGCGTACCCGGCGTTGTTCACCAGCACGTCCACTTCACCGTAAACTTTTTCTATGTCTCGGAACCGCGACTCGCTGTCCAGCCGCCCCGGGTCCAGCTCGATCCAGATCCCGCCCCGGCGTTCGTACTCGGGCGCCCTCTCCCGCGCGACACGGACCGAGCGCGTCGTGCCCAGGACGCGGTGCCCGGCTCTCAGGGCCGCGAACGCTAGGTTGAGGCCCAGGCCCGAGGACGAGCCTGTTATCAGCCATGTCTTCTGCGCTTTAACTTTCGAGGTTGACATTTTTTGGTATTGTTTTCCAAGTGTTAGCTTTTTCGAGAGGAAGGAGAGAGATGTTTAATCTAGAGGTATGTATCTCTTGATGAAATGTGATGCATGTCCGAGTCTTTCGCACATTAGTAGTGACTCGAGTGCCCTGGGATCAAATTATATATCATACAATCTTGACCAGAGTGTCATTAGTCACTCACTCTGTACTAGAGTCTCCTACATATTTGTCTCCGTGGAATAACGTATGTACATGCATATGCCATACATACATACCTATCCCACGGGCTTAAAGTCCCCGTTAAAGCCGGCGTGGTTTCAATTCACAAATCCCTATGACCCTTGACGACTCTCGGTAAGGATTACTTATTCTATAATCTGGAGGTTCTTCCGGTTCTGTTTGATCAACAGGATATGGGAACATTTTCTTCACCGCTTGTCAATAGAAGGGCGTGCATGTGTGCCAGAGTCTGATGTTTATCAGTTTCCAGGAACAGGGGAAGGAAGTCAAACCATGGGACGGACATAAAACGGACTTTACAACTCGTCTCCTCCCATTGTCATATATACTGATGAAGTAAAGCGGAGGGACGGCCGCGTTGTTCCCAATTATCAGAAAATGACCCATGCATACAATAAGAATGAATAAAAAAGAAAAAGACAGAACCGCCTCACCCGTGTTCCAGTCATCCACATTAATTTCACAACGCGGCCGCACCATACCGCCACCACCACCTCGTACTCCCTTTCTCTTTCATAACATTTACACACCAGTCAACGCGAAGGATATGTGGATGATCTCAGCACAGAGATGATGGCGTCTTTTCGAACGGTAGTTTGCAATAAGCCTGGCCGTCTTCACAAAGATTATGTATTATTGTCAAAATGATCAATGATTTATTTTCCCTTCTTCTTTATCCTCAAGATTGTTATGCCCTGAGACACCCTAAGCCTATTGGATATATCAAGAACCCTCGGGATATTTCTCATACATTCCTTCCATCAGAATGGTGGCCGACATGGCTTTTATATTCCAAGTCTACCTGGTATCCACGCATGAAACAATTTCACCGAATTGATTATCTACTGCTCGGTTTCGTACTTCTGGTTGTGGATGGAGATCGCTCTGCAACGCAAGTGTTAGTCCCGACGCCCATGATAAACTGCGGGGAGCAGTCCAAAGAATGAACGCCATCATACCTTCCACTGGGGTCGGTCTGCTTAGACCAAGTGGGTGTCCACCGCTTCACGGTCGAAGCGCAGTGGGGAGGGAAGTGCTCGTCGAACATGGTTCGGTACCAGTAACTAGACAAGAACAATAATATGTGAGCCGGAGGCGCCAGATCAGAATAGCAGCAGCAGGGTAGGGTGTGCACTTACGCTTCCTTGGTGTCGGGGATATCGTCGCCCCACTCGGGCTTGGGGTTCTTCATCATCTCGTCCGTCACATGCTTCTCAGCGTTGTCCTTGAGAGCGTCGATCCAGCCGTATCCAACACCGTCCGAGAACTGCTCCTTCTGTCTCCATAGGATCTCGTCGGGCAGGTAGGGCTCCGCGCCGGGCTCGTCCGACGTGTCGAACGCCTTTCTCAGGATCCACTTCTCGATGTGCTCCTTGGTGATCATCTTCTCCTGCGGGTCGATGTTCATGCAGACTTCGAGGAACTCCTTGTCGAGGAAGGGCACGCGCGCCTCGAGACCCCAGGCCGATGTGGACTTGTTGGCTCGCAGGCAGTCGGCCAGGTGCAGGTCCTTGACTCTGCGGACCGTCTCTTCGTGGAATGCCTTCTTGTCAGGCGCGGCGTGGAAGTACAGATATCCGCCAAAGATCTCGTCACTTCCCTCGCCGCTGAGCACCATCTTGACTCCCATGGCCTTGATCTTTCTCGAGAGCAGGTACATGGGCGTCGAAGCTCGGATGGTCGTCACATCGTACGTCTCGAGGTGATAGATGACGTCGGACAACGCGTTGAGCCCGTCCTCGATCGTGAAGGTCATGACGTGGTGTTTCGTGCCCAGGAACTTGGCGACCTTGAGAGCAGCCTCGTTGTCTGGCGACCCGGGCAGACCGATGGAGAAGGAGTTGAGTTGCGGCAGGTAGGTGACGGTCGACAGCTTGTTCTCATCGTCGATACCGACTAGGCCCTCGCCCGTCTCGGGATCTTCAGGCTGCTCGGAGACTTGTCCGTTCGCAGCGAGAGCAGCCTTCTTCAGCCTCAGCGTCTCTCTCTGCGCAATGGCAGCGACTAGACTCGAGTCCAATCCTCCGGAAAGGAGGACACCGTAGGGGACCTCGGCCATGAGACGCTTCCGGACCGACTTCTCAAGGGTCTCGCGGATCTTCTTCAGATCCAGAGGGGTATCTGGAATCCGGGAGCCATCCCACCATGTTGGCTGGAAGTACCGGGTCGTCTCCTGCGTCTTGGTGTCGTAGACGTGGCCGGGAGGGAAGGCGCGGATCTTGTCACAGACAGAGTGCAGGCACTTCAGCTCAGAAGCGAAGTATGTCGCATCCGACTGCTCGGAGCTCCATCCCTGGTAGAAGGTGGTCACACCGATGGGATCACGGGCGGCAATCGTCCGGTCGAGTTTCCTGTCGTACAGCACGAAAGAGAACATGCCGTCGAGATACTTGGGCGCATCGATTCCATGTTCGAGATACTACACAAAACAGGTAAGCGCCGAGTCGTGGCCTGGATAGCAGCTGTCGCAGCTCGAATGCTTACCAGAGGGATGATGACCTCGCAGTCTGATGTGGTCTTGAAATGGTAGGGCTTCTTCAGCTGTTTCCGAAGGACTCTGTGGTTGTAGATTTCGCCGTTGACGGCAAGGACGATGCTCTCGTCCTCGTTGGTGAGCGGCTGAGCGCCAGACTCTAGAGTTCGGGGCGTCATTAGGTATTGTCAAGGCAAGAAAACATCACGGTCTCGTGACTCACCAACACCGACGATACTCAATCGCTCATGGCATAGGACTTTACTCAATGTCAGCGACCGCCCCCATGAAAATTATTCCGGATTCGAAGAGGCTCACTTGTGTTGTTGCAGATGATGCTTCCACCTAGGCACAAGCTACATGTTAACTAGATGCTTCTTGGGCAACCGTGACCAGTGTCTGTCTGGTCTCCATTGTCTGGGACTCACTCCAATCGGGGCCTCTATGCCGCACTCTGCGCGAATAAACGTGTCAATTGGCGATCTACACGGAGCTGGAAGGCAGACTTACTGTCTTGCAAGTTTAAGGGCCGTTGGCTTGAACTTTTGTACGTCAGGATGACTGCGCGCAAAAAGACTGTGTCAGCCAAATTCAATCTTGCAAAATTGCTCTGTCTGCTCTGCTCCTCTCTGTTCCTGCGCTGAGCTTGAGGAGGTACTGCTGTACTGCTGTACAACAATAGGACAGAGCACATGGCGGGGTCGAACTCCGTCATCCTCTACGGCAAGTCGCCTACCCCTCCATCGCATCGCACCACGGAGCAGAGTCCAACGTGGGAGACCACTGACCTGTGACAAGCGAATATACCACACATCTTGTCTCTCTTTGTTCAACGGAAAAGTCGGTAGCTTCTGGTTGTGTAGAGGTTTAAAAGGAGGTATAGCAGTCGTCCGGGCTCGAAGCGCAACAAGACTGAAATAGTTTTCGACTAGGTATGTCGACTTAAGTGAACCAGCCTAGGACGAAAGGAAATCGGAGGTAGAGCCAAGGTCCCAGGAACCGCGTCGGAGGGCAGCACTGTACAACCAAGGTACTTCTTGTTTAGCTTTTTGTACAAGCAAACCAAGCGCGACTGCGATGGTAGAACCGTTGAAACTGAGGGTGGCTTGGAGTTTGGAGGTTCAGGAACACAGGGAGAAGGGATCGGAATGACAAGGCCTTAATAAGAAACCTGTCACTTTTGCAGATAAAAAAAATGTTGTTGGACTGCAAGTATCCTACATGAGGCCAATTGCCACTTTTAGACCACAACTAACTAATTACCTAGTACGGCAAGACTGATCAGCATGACTGGACTTGTCTTCTCACGACGCAATGTCAGTGCCGATCTCGGCCAGGGCTCGCAACCTGGATGTACTATGTTGTTAGGGGCCTGGGCAGGCAGGGGCAGGGCATGGGAAGGTCACCCCACTATCCATGGTAGTACATTGAAGATAAGTGGACTCCCCATGAATGACTCGTCTGTTCACCGATGATTATTTCTGGACATGATGAAACATTTCTTCTTCAATCTGTGCGGTCTGTACAGGCCCAAGGGAAAATGCACAGGTACGTACATGTATGTTGCACAAGTCATAGGTTTTTCTTGCTGTCCGGTCCCTAATAAGAGTCAGAGATGCCCAGACACACACACGAAGGTAGGAGGTACGGATGTGAATACCATATCAGTGATCCCAGCACCCCGGTTAGGCGGGGTAAGATCTGCTAGATGCAAGTACCTAGCATGTCTAGGTAGACACATATCCGTGATTACTCAGAACATTCTCGGTATGTACAAATGTGGTGAATTTTGATATCTTCAACCTCCACCTCTACAGGCTCTACTACACAGTAAGCCCTTCTCTATAAGTGAGTAGGGTAGCCAAAGAGTTGGGCGAGATCGATTTAACAGGGCACATGCACGCAACGACATCGGACAACATTGGCTGGTGTGAGGTTGAAGTGTTGCTGGACTGTGACACTGCATGGCAAACATACAAACAATGCTGCACCGTCAAACAAGAACTGAGGGATGGAAAGCTAGAAGGAGGTATTAAAATCGAATTGTGCACTATTCCTGTAATTGTTCGCATGATTCATATAAGAAACGCATCAGTAGCGGAACCCTTATCCCTATGGATGTCATGCGTTGCCTTGGTCGCCTTGGGTCGCCTTGTGCAAAGGCATCAGCCATCAGCCTAGCTGCGCTCAATGTCCCCTAACCAGCTTCAGATCCTTTTTTTCGGGAGGAAATGGCACCTCTTGCGAAGGGAGCATGGAAAGAGGAACGAGCATCTCGAACTTGCAAAGCAACGCCCCGTCGTGATATACATTCAAAACCAGAACTCCGTGTTGGCGGCTCAGATGCCCGAAAGACTCTCAGTGAGCCACTCGTCCGTAATCTCCAAACTGACCTCTTCCAACCAGTCCGTCCATTTAGTTTGCCGGGTTGGCGCGGACCTCACGCTTCACACGCTTCTCATATTCCACACGATCTCTCTTGTACAGATTGAATGCCTCGGATTGTGCGGGGGAGTCGGGGTTAGGATTGTCGAGGAGGTCTTGAACGCCGAGCGCAATTTGCTTTACAGTAATCGCAGGTCTCCAGCCTTCGTCTTCGTTCAGGATCGACAGGCAGACGGTGCCGGAGGGGTAGACGTTCGGGTGGAATAGCGGTGGCGTAAACTTGCCTGGGAATTGAAACGGTAAAGTTAATAGATGTCCTTGTGGTGTCTGATGACAAGGGGCGCAGTTATGGGCTTACACTTTGGCGGTTTCGTAGGATATTCTGCAGAACGAAGCAGTCAAGGTTAGCAGCATCACCAACGACAAAAGCCTAATACATAGACAAGGCGCTGTTTGGTCGCGTACCATCGGGGAATGTCATCGTCATTTTGAAAAGCCCACCCTCCCAAATTGTCTTCTCCTTGCCAGGAATGCCGCACTCCCAAGTCTTTAGATCGAGCACACCCTGAGCATTCTTTACAGGACGTGCCCAGAAACCAAAGGGATGATCCTTTCGCCAGTGCTTCCTGTGTTCCCCAGATCAGTATATCCGTATCGCATTGGGGTGGTCTTGCCTTAGACCTCAGCCACCCTATACGCACCTCTCCTCACCCAGTCGCAAGGTGCAAAGAGACATTTTGTCAAGCAGGCACGGATGTAAACACTCAAGTGATGTATGGCTTTAGTGAACCCAGTCCTATGTATGTTAGACGGAATAGATAGATGTTGCGACAGAAGCGCGAGTAACGTGGCCACGAAACCTTATGGCAAGGCTGTGTTCAGGTACAATAAATAATGTACCTAACCTCAGAGCTTGGAGCAGATGTAGGAGGTATGTTGGATAAATAATGGGATCCCCAGCTGCCAAACTGACTGAACCAATCTGGAAGGTTGCGGAAGGCTCACAGGCAGTTGTAGGCGAAACCCCGGTTTGGAATAGAGTGTGTGAGTTGTTTGAAGAAGTTGGTTTTTCAGATGGTTATGGTTAAGGTAGCAAGAGCTTTCTTATGGGTGCAAGAAAGTGGCATATACAAGTAAAGGCAAGGCGCCTTTCCCTCTTGTTCTCTTTTACTGGTTCTGCTGCCTTCCAGACTGCCCTTTATTAGGAGAATGATGTTATGCTTGCCAAAGAGCACTGTTTTCTTTGCATCGTTCCTACCTTATGTAAGGAAAATGTCCAACCAATATTGGACTCAACACTGTGTACAGTGTACACAATGTGCCCGTGCACCCACCTCAGCTGTACATAGACTTCCATAGAGATATTGTGTACTCCTGGAGCAGCCTGCTGTACACAATAACCTCACGTCTATAGTACTTAATTTTTCAGACAGTGCTTTGAACACTGTGTCCCCTCTCCCCTTAAAGTATGCACATTTGGTCTACTGTATTATTGGTCCTGTACCGGGCAGTGGGTGAGCGCTGGCAATTTAACGCCTCGGCAAACTGCAGATGACTTGGATATTCAAGTTCTCATGTTTGCATTCCACTTTGTGCCGCATGTTGTGGCCTACGTACCGTTTACAACATTATATTATTATCACTTTGATTCAAGAGTCCTAGGCAAATTGAAAGCCCTGTTGCACATTGTCCAAGTCGACCAATACTAAGTACTTACCTAGGTATCACTACAAGTGAATTACACTGTTGTAAACCTTTGGCATCTGAAAAAACATCACCGGGCGGGGTGCTGTTGGGGGGTTGTATGTCGATTTATCCTCTGGAATAAAAGGTTTCTTTTGTACCGCAAACGCAACTATCAGATATAACGCACTTGTTGCCCAGATGGAGGCTGAGAAAGCCAGAACAGCTGGCGAAAATCCAGCACCAAAGGATGAAACGCCTGTTGCCGAGACCAAAGCATCAAGTTCAGCGCAAGTGAGCGACGCCAATGACGCAGCCGACCCGGATGAGGATGATCTGGATGATCTGGACGACATGCTCGAAGAATTCTCGTCGGTTAAGCTGAATTCTAACACGACCCCACCAAAGCCTTCTGTTACCACCGCGCCGTCTGCGACTTCAACGCCCACCTCGCCAGTTGGTGGCGCAACCACAGAAGCAGGGGATCATGTTCCAGAATCAGATGAGTTTTCGGAAGAAGAGTTCCAAAAACAGCTGCAGGCCGGCATGGCGGAACTCATGGGCGACCTAGACGGCTCAGTAACTCTCACCCCTCGCTGTTTTCCGTGTGTCACTTACACTAACCTCCATAGCCCGACCTACAAGCCCAGTTTGAAAGTATATTTCAGGGGCTCGCAGGTACAACTTCAGAATCTGGGCCGAATGCTCCAGATTCGGTGCCCAAGTCTGCTGAAGCGATGGCTGCAGAGCTCAGCCAAGACGCCACATTCCAGGAGACCATCAAACGGACCATGGCTAGAATGCAAGCGTCGGGTGAACAGGCTACGGCCGCCGCTGCTGCCGAAGGATCCGAGGACGATTTCATCGCCGAGATGTTGAAGGCCATGAAGGACGGAGCCGGAGGAGAAGGCAGTGAAGAAGACTTCTCAAAGCTGTTGCTGGGTATGATGGAACAACTCACCAACAAGGAGATTTTATACGAGCCCATGAAGGAACTACACGACAAGTTTCCCGGTTGGATGGAGAAGAATCGAGACAAGATATCAAAGGACGACTTGAAGCGCTATCAGGAGCAACAGGTACTTGTGTCGGAAATGGTCGCCAAATTCGAGGAGCCCACATTCTCCGACTCGAACCCAGCAGACAGGGAGTACATCGTGGACAGGATGCAGAGTGTAAGTGGCTCAGGCCTTGTCAGACGGCTTCTGGCTAACCACGTTTCTAGATGCAAGCAGCAGGGTCGCCGCCCCATGATCTTGTTGGGGATATGCCGTCAGCAAAGGAGGTCCTCGACGCCCCGGAGGATTCGTGCACGCCACAGTAAAGTGATATTCGCGTCCAGGGCAGTCTGGGAAGAAATCGTTTACATTAGGGTGCGAGGCTCACATTCCCCGAGCTGTCCCAATTCATGGTACATAGATACAAGGCTTTGCCGCCGACCCAGCTGTAACGTTGTCTGTAATAACCTATACGCCGCCGATCCCTGACCATTACCCACAAACGCCTCGCGAAAAATGCATGCCAGATAGCCCCGTAAACAATCTCACAAACCGGCCACATACATCAAGACATGTCCATTTGACCAGACGTCATGAAGGCTTCGCTTGCGCCTCCTCCTTCTTCCTCTTTCAAAATATCGATGAAAAGTGAATCGTAATCTTCGTCGTCCGATAATGACGGCGTGCCCAACTGTACTGTGCCGGGCGCAGAAGAGGTGGGATCAAGTAGCGACAGCATGGCGTTCAACTCTTCTTCCTCCTCTTGAGCCAGCACGTCCACCATCTTGTCGTCAACTTCCGGTTGCAACTTTTCGGCGTGCACGGGTATATCATCAATATCTTCCTCGAACAAAACTCCGTCCAGATCGGTGGCAATTTTGTCCCTCACTTTTCGGTTCATAGCTTTCCATTCGAGTATCAAGACCTAGAGCCCCCATTAGTCCAATGACCCTGTCACTTCGCTACCATCAACACGAGGTTGACCAATTCACTAACTTCTTGATCGCCTCCTCTCTTCTCCCACATCCTATCATCTGCCCGTTGTCGAACATTCTTCATGAAGAGTGTTCTCCTGTTCTCCTGTGACTTCTCACGACTCAGTCGTAGCGGGTTCGGCTTGCAGTTGCGAGATGCGAACTTGAACTTGGAAGGTGGTGCTTGTATAGGAGACGAATGCGTGTCGCGGCGCGGCGGACGGTTCGGGTCGCGTGGTGACAGCGGGGGAGATGACTGCGAAAGACGTAGCGGGGAAGACGAGAGCGGCGAAGAAACTGCCGGCCGATGCGGCGAGGAGAAGTCGATGTTGAAGGACATCGTAGCCAACATTGTGGTCTCGCTTCAATGATGTGGGATCCCAGAAGACAAAGTCAACCGTCTTCCAAGCATGTAGAAGCACTAACGCAGCAAAACCTTTGGCTTTGGTTGCCGGGTACTGCTGACTGCTGTAATCGTATTTCACAACCACAATGAGGGAGATCGATGGGCGACGCGATTCCATTTGTCAATTAACCCCAAAGCGGGCCCTTGGACGCGTTAAGAGATCAGCCACAGTATTGTGCTTATGTAAGGCATACTTAGCGCGATTGTAGCGGGTAAGTACGTACCTGGCTAAGCACGCTAGGTTAGATCCAGATATGCGCTAGACGTGCCCCAACCTGAACTCGGCACTGGGCACAATGTTCGTCAGGGAGGACGTCCGTCGAATGACGCACCCAAGTCCACAGATGGGGGGCACACCGCGAATTCCCGGCCATTACCGATAAGCAGGGGAAGTGCAAAAAAGAAGGACTTTGCTTTGCGGTGTTTCTAATTCTAGACTAAGTCGCCTCAACAGATTGGATTCAACCTTTCTGGCGACCCATTCCGCTTGATCCACATTCCCTACACTCCTCTTGATTTACATGTGGCAAGAACCCTGCGAATAATAGCGTTTTTTCCCTTGTAATAATGCCTCGGCCGTTTTCATTTTGATGCAAAAGTTGTCGCGAAATTGTCCTTCTTAGCGTAGCCTCCTGTGTGTTGCTTCCGATGCCGCACGTTGTTGGTGCAAGATGAAGTCGCTTTCCTTTAACTCCCTTAACCTTAGCCGTCTTGCAAGCAACGCGCCATGGACCTGCGCAAGTTGCCGCTCGCAGCTCTCCAGACACGCCAAGTTCAACCGATTTCCTTCTCGGCATTACGCCACGGGCCGGACCGGTTCTTCTGCGAAGGGTGGTGCGAAAACGAGAACCAGGGCTGCAATCTTAACAGCCACCGCGACAGGCGCTACAGGTGCCGGAGTGTTGGCCTTTACCGATGATATTAAATACGGCTATGAGGTAACAGAGCGAACGGGAAGAGTAGCTGCAGCGTTGGCTTTGTGCATAAACGAGTAAGCCTTGGCCTGTACAGTTGTCCAGGACTAATGGAACCAGGAGCACTGATCATGGACCGTGCCCAGTTACCGAACATCGCTGAACCAACGAGAGAAGACGGACGATCCCGAGGCGCAAGACATCATACTGAAGCAATGCCATAAGCGGTGTGCTGAGCGCACCTTGAAGGTGTTAGAGAAGAACGGCGGTATCTTTATCAAGCTTGGCCAGCACTTAGTACGAATCATTGACGTGTAACCGCGGTAGGAGCATTCGCTAACGGATGGAACAGAGTGCCATGACGTACCTCCTCCCGTTCGAATGGACCAGTACCTTCATACCGCTTCAAGACAAATGCCCCGTATCCTCGTACGAGTCGATCGAGGAAATGTTCAGGAGGGATACGGGCGAAGAGTTGCTCGATTACTTCTCCGACTTCGCGCGTGAACCGATAGGGGCGGCTTCCCTGGCGCAAGTCCACCTGGCCACCGTGAAGGAGAGCGGCCAAAGGGTGGCTGTCAAGGTTCAGCATCCGGGCTTGGCCCAATGGGCGCCGCTGGACATGGCCCTCACCAAATTCACTTTCTCCATGCTCAAGCGCTTCTTCCCCGAATATGACCTTGAGTGGCTCTCCTCCGAGATGGAAGTATCGCTACCACAAGAGCTGGACTTCCAGCTCGAGGCTGCGAATGCGAGGCGTACCAAAAAGCATTTTGAGAAAATGCCAGAACTTCCTCTAGTCATACCTGAAGTCCTATGGGCGAAGAAGAGATTGCTAGTCATGGCATACGAATCGGGTCGTCGTCTCGACGACCTCGATTACCTTGACACGAACGGCATCGACCGTGACGAGGTCTCAGCTACTTTGGCACACATTTTCAACGAGATGATATTTGGCCGCAACGCGCCATTGCATTGTGACCCTCACGGGGGTAATATTGCGATTCGAAAGCGAACAGGCAAGGGAGGCAAGAATTTTGAGATCATCATGTACGACCACGGACTGTATCGAGTGATACCCGAACACCTCCAGCGCTCATACGCCAAGATGTGGCTTGCGGTCATCGACGGAGACATGGAGGCGATGAAGCAGTACGCGCACGAAGTGGCGGGCGTTACAGAGGAACAGTTTCCGCTTTTCGCCAGCGCCATTACCGGACGCGATTACACGGTGGTCAAGTCGTCGATCATGAAGTCCCGATCGGAAGAGGAGAAGAAGACAATGGGCGACGCGCTTCAAGAGGGTCTGCTATCGGACCTTGTCACGATGCTCGGCCAGGTTCCCAGGATCATCCTGCTCATTCTCAAGACCAACGACTTGACGCGCAGCCTCGACGAAAGCCTCCACACGCGACAGGGCCCAATGCGCACGTTCCTAATCCTGGCCCACTACTGTGCACGCACGGTGCTGCGGGAACAGGTCGATGAGATCATGCAGCGACCCGGCAGTCTTCTGTCGCCCGGCAACGCGGTCCGCTTCGTGACTGCCTGGATGGGCTTCCTCCGAGTCGAGCTCAAACTGGGCGCGTACGAGCTCTGGCTGAGCTTCAGACGCATCGTCGGTCTCGGCACGATGCAGTTTGGCAGTGTAGGTGTTGGTGCCGGTGCCGGTGCTGGCGCGACTCTGATATAGGTTCTCACGTTGTGCCCGTTTCCACAACGGCTTGGGTTGTTACTCATGTGCTCACTATTCCGAATTATCGCTTGGTGTAGCCTCTTAACCTACGTGGTGAGGTGATCAAACTAGAGTTTTCACTCTTGTCCTTATAACCTTTTTCTTTCAGCCTTCTCTGTCATTCTCATCCTTAGGAAATGGCCATAGTCAGCAACGGGTATAGAAATATAGATAGAAAGACAAGCAGGGAAGCGCAGGTGTTGGAAGAAAAGTTATTTAAAGATAGAAGCATGAGAACACCACAGGAAAAGAGCTTCTTGGCTGACAAGCATCAGCAACACGTCTGTTACAGATATTAAAAAGATACCTACTTAGATTTCTTGAATAGACTTTTAGCTTTCCTGCCGAGCGCGCCCCTTTCAGTATATCTCCCACTTGAATTTGGTCAGCCTGTCTCAAGTCCAGGATACAACTGATTTTTCAGCTCAAAGGGTTTCCTAGATATAATTTTTTTTTATATCCGTGACTGGTACCCGCAACACAGTGGATGAAGTTCGTAACAACTGTTAGATTTGTATGTTAGGTTATCTAGTACTTACATGTGCAGATTACCTTACCTCCCTCACCTTTTGAAGCGCCATTGTCCATGTAGCACGTCGATTCTGCATCGCCCTCCTCACCATCCCTGGCAACCCACCCCCCACCTGCTAGGTTACCCGTTGTCCACATGAGCGCATCCCGCATTCCTGCAATCCATCCAAAACCAAACGTCTTTTCTGTCACCCACCTGTGCAGCAAGGGAGGGGAGAGGCCAGACCAACGAATATTTTGTCAACAAACAAACAAACAAATAGAAGACCGGAACCTTATTTACAAAGTTTATTAGGCGAAACTTTTGTCTCCAGGTTTCCAAGGTGGAATTTCCAATTTATGGTGGTGTCGCACATCTACATCCAGAAAGAAAAAACACTAGGTAGACACATAAATTCAACCTGTGTGTAGGTAGGTACTTAGGTAACGCTCACAGTTACCTGCCTAATCTCACCCCATATGTGAATGCATGTATTGATGGTATTAACGAAAATGGTAGTTAAAAATTATTATGATATTGATGAAGGCAAAAAGAAGTATTGATTGATTGTTCCCTGTCCCCTCCCCTGTGATAAACGCCAGCCACCCAGTCGTGAAAAATGTGTATGCCGCTCCCTGTTTTTCTGCTTCTCTTATGCATACTCTCTCATAGGTTGTGTGTGGAGTATTGTGTGCTGTGTGTCTCGGAGGTCCCGCACAGAAATGAAAGGCACGCGTGTGAGAGACGGGAATGTGAATCAGAGGTGATTAGGTACTTAGGGTAGGTCGTGGCACGTCGTGATAGATAATAAGTACTGCGCCGTCTCTTCACGTATGAGATCAAAAGTGACGCGTAGGAATGTTGTGTCGTAGCAGTAGGGCCCATAGAAGGAAAGTCAAAATAAGGTCGGTGTCCGCGGTCTGTATCTGCTTCTGTAGCGATACAAATATGGAGGAGTTTGTGTGTTTGTGTTTGTGGTTTATTTATTTATTTTCCTTTAGCGACTGTTCCAGCCCCAACGAGAACCAGAACTAGAGCCTGTACTTGAGCTCGAATCCGATCGCGATCTGAAAGATGATGGCTCGCTGTCTATCGAGACGCGCTTATCAGGCGATGGAGAACGGCGCGAGGGTACAAGTGTTGTGGTGGGCCTTGTCGCCGTCGTCGCTGTTGCTGTGTTCCGCTCGGGCGATGGCTGCCTGTAGTGGAAAGACTTGTAGATTTCCTTGCACAGATGTGCCGACATCGTATATGTGGGAGACATGTTGTGCGCTTCGGTCTTATTTTTGTTAGGTGTTCTTATCCTTATTGTTGGAAGAATCGATGGCTTGCTTTTTTTGCCAAAAGGACTGCCGAGGAAACTCGAAATGGGAGTTCTTGTATGTTATCCCGTTGACTAAAGATGTAACTGGACGTTGGGTGACAAGAGATAGAAAATGGTTCTTGTCCAAAAGCAGATGGAGATATGTAAGTGCAGAGTAGGAGGGAGTAGTTACTTAGGTAAAGTAGGTACGGGCCCTGTTTACTATAGATATGTCTAGGAATGTAATACAGAGAAACAGAGAGGGTTTCCTTCAAGAGTGGCTGCCTGCAGGCGTATGTAGGTATACATATAAATACGTCTTACACGAGGTAGGTAACCATTCAATAGGTACAACTTGAAAGTCTCTGCCTGCCGGAGGGATCTGCGGGATACCGAACTAGGCCTTGCCCCTAGATGACAGGTTGGGGGTTGTTGCCCCAATGCTTGGTCAGGGGCAGCAAGGTCATGGGGGACACGGGTGGGCGGCAGAATTATGCTTTCTCATTTGCTTTGCAACAGGTCTGGTCTGGGTCTACGATCTGACGCCGGCGGATGCCCTGATGATGGAATGGATGGAGGGGCTGCCGCAATGCACTACCGCTCACTACCGCTTCCCTAAATGGTCGCTTCCAGGGGTCGTTCCACCAATCACTGCTCAAGCAATTGGTATTACGCAGCAGGCGCAGCATCGCCTGACAGCACATTTGTGGCCTGATCGGAATTTAGAGTTCCACATGCCATCATACGAGCGTCCGGGACGGTTGGGAAGACCTGGAAGTCTCTGGTCCGGGCCAGACGCAACACTTAGATTGTTAGTCATCTTCCGGCGGCACTTTATTTCACCGTCTAAGATGCAAGTCTTTTAACACAATCCGAATGAGAACCTGGAAATCTTTTCCAGGTTGGAATCGCAGAGCAACTGTCTCCAAACTGATTGGGGTACAGCATGTGCAACGGCCCAACGGGTATTCTAGGGCACGAACCTCATTGGAGTTAATGAGTGTCCAATCTCAAGCTTTCCTAAACTTGTTATTCTTGTCTCAATGCGAGAGTCCCAAAAAAAAAAACCCTGGTATCAGTATCGGGATTCGGGACAATTATACCCCCCCTGTATGCCATCATGGCCATGCAGTTGAGGTGGATGTATCCCGTTGGATAGTCCAAACGTTTTTGACAGCTGTACAGGTCAACAGAAGTCTTTCATCAGCAAAGAGACATACATCAAACAGAGCACAGAACTTTTTCAACCTGTCTAGGGCCTGTACGTCAAAAGTTTACCATGGACAGTAGTACTGATGTACATCCTTGGGCTATTATGGACAACTTCACGTTACTCCATGTGCCCCATCTCGAGCTCGTACTTTGGGCCGTTATCTACCAACTCCAGCGTTTCTTGGTTCAATGAGTTAGGTAGGGTGTGTTCGACGTTCTTGCTGACTCTCTGCTGTATTGGAGTATGACATAAGCATTTACACCATGTGCTCCGAATTATTCAGCTGACATCCGTTCATGTTGTTCTGCGCGTTAACAGATTTGTCATTCTCGCTATACAACTCTAACCTATAATATGTATTCAATGGCGTTCTTGGATAGCGTACCTGAAGCAGTCTGAACCTCAAGCATTCTGAAAACTATCCAGCACCGCCTGCAAGTGGGAGAAACCACATTCCTTACAAAACTGCTTGGTCGAGCCCCTATCAAGTTGAGTTACACATACAGACTCGTTAACAACGGTTCCAAAGTCTAGCACCCACGTGCTTGTGGATCAAAACACGCACGCAAACAAACAGTTTCTTGAGCCTCTTGAGAGCTTGGACAACTGTATCCCTTGCCCCAATAAGAATGGATCCCGAGGTCCTGACGGCTGTGCATGTCGGCATAGATGGTTAGGTTCCATAAGAACAAGTCCCTATTAAACATACCCGGGCCCGCTCGGGACACTTAAGAATGCGATTCATCAACACCATTGACTTCTCGAACCTGCCTAGAGCACGTTCCTACTCTCAATGCCTCCACCTAAATGCCTGGCATTCGGCTTTGCCCACCAAGGTGAACAAAATACATACAGCTAAAAGGGTCAATGATATTGCCATATTCAGCTCGCCGGCTCGCCTAAAGACGGCATTTTGAACGTAGGAAGGAATTGAGCATGCAGCTAACGGCAGTTATCACACACAAGAGTCGGTCAAGTAATCCACTACACACATATACGGTGACAGCCATACGATGTACTCGCGGAACGGTCCGAAGATAATGGCAATAGAGCACCATCGCCCTTCTACTTACTCCTCAACGCATATTAGAGAGCTATTTACACATCGCCCATCGCATAATAGGCTCTGACTCACCGCTCAACGGCTTCGAGAGTCCGTGGATGCCAGGGGGATGAGCGGATGCCATGGTCTGATGCCCAGAATCCAACACAGAAAGATGGTTTACTTCATGCTCTGGAGGCATGATCACTTCTCATTCTAGTGTTGTAAGCCTTATACTTATGGTCGATGACTGGCCTTGCGAGGTACAATGCTAGATCTTGTGCAGGGGTATGTATGCCAGGTACGATTTTCCTTGTCCAGCCCTAACCAAAGGTGTGGTGGATACAAAAAATATTTCGCAGCTACCCACACCTAAAATAACATTTTTGCGGCGATCAAAAAGTTTTTGAAGATGCTCGTTGTCCTCGGTGAGGCTCGAACTCACGACCTTTGGATTACCCAATCTGGGATTGGATCATATTGAATATGAGACCAACGCTCTAGCCAACTGAGCCACGAAGACATGTTTCTGATATCTGATTGGATCGCGACAGTAAAGCGACTCATACTAGTACTAGCTGTCGGCATTCAGATGAGAAAACACGACAGTTCCCTTCACTTCATTCAATGAAACGGAATCTGACGGCAGGACTCAAAAGATCTTTCATCTTGGTCACTTTGTGCCAGTCACTGTGTCGAGATAAATCCGGTGCCTCCTGAGTGTGAATTATTAGAGGACAGTTGAAGACCTCATGTTAGATGCGATTGTGAGTAGAATTCAAATAGGAGGTGTGTAGATTTCTTTGGAGTGCTCAACTTCGGTTGCTGTCGTCCTCTAATATAACCTTTCCCGAAAGACTACCTCTTATATGCCACCGAGCATCAAAGCCTAAAACTCCCTGAACTTGCACATTTATGGTTTCCTGGAAGCGAGATAGGTGCAAAATGCTGGCATAAGTTGGAAAGTAGGGGGCAGTGACAGTATATCCAAGAGACTGGTAACTTGAGAACCTGAGATGGCCAATATGTGTCCTTACATGTATTATCTAGAGACTAGAGTATACAAGAAGGTACATACATGTAGTAAATTCTGCTGCTAGGCACTTCCCCAGTCACTGCCCAAGTGCTACGGTTCGAAAGAACTTCCTGTGAGAAGGGTTACAATAGCTTTGTGTCCTGGGTATCGAGTCACAAAGCTACGGGCAATAGTTGAACACAAAGGTCATGAAACCATCTCGACACTTTGTGTGTTCCAAATCGAAGAAGGATGAGGCTTGGCAAACCCCAGTGCGTTGTTATTCACTTGTTCCTCAACAAGCAAGAGGCTCTCTGTCGATTGGTTGTTTATGGTGGGTAACAGAGTTGACTTACTGAATAAAGGTTGGGCAAGAGCATATTACCCTGCCCGGGTCCATGCGGTATTGGGCCGACCCAGTTGATGGTTGGGTCCGAGACCAATAGAAAGCCGCGCAGCAACAAAACAAATTTCCAGGTCACTCGCAGCTGTTCCATTGCCCAGCTTGGTCTGTCGTCACTTGATTTGTGCTACCATCCGATTTTCTCCTTTCCACTGCAAACCAACACCATTTTTTTTATCGCAAACATCCTCACTTTCACATCTCCAACCTCGATAACCGCGCCGAGTCCATCACTCCATAGTCATATCCACATCAGCCAAAATGTCCGTCCCTGCCTTCGCCGACATTTCCAAGTCCGCCAACGACGTAAGTGTCTTTCTCGAGGCAATTGCGCCATCCGCTTGACCGACACCTGAGAATCCGGTCTTTTCCCGCAAACTTCTCTCTGTTCCTAGTCGACGCCGAAGTCACTGGTCATCGCTAACAAAATAAATCATGTCTCTAGTTGTTGAACAAGGACTTCTACCACCTCTCGGCCGGTACTATCGAGGTCAAGAGCAACACCCCCAACAATGTCGCCTTCAAGGTCACCGGCAAGAGCAGCCACGAGAAGGCCACTAGTGGTGCTGTATGTCTCCCTCCAGACACGAGCCAACGAGCTCATGCGCATCGGACGAGCTGCCTTGCTGACCACCATTATCTTACCAATAGCTCGAGGGCAAATACACAGATAGCAAGCTCGGTAAATCAACACACAAAACTTATCCTCATCATCATCATCATCATCATAAACATCATAAACATCGCAGCGATCCTCGAAAAGTTTCGAGGCATCGACCGAGATCAATGATAGCGGCGTCCATTGGTCCTTTCAGGCTTTCGGCTCCCAGGCAACCCCATATGCTGGAATTCTTCGTCTATCTAGACCAACAAATTGCACAACTGCTAACGGCATACCGCACCGCAGGCCTGACCCTGACCCAGACCTGGAACACTGCCAATGCTCTGGATACCAAAATTGAGCTGGCCGACTCCCTTGCCAAGGGCCTCAAGGCCGAGACCATCTTCCAATTCCTGCCTGCCACCAACAACAAGGGTGTCAAGCTCAACCTGACCTTCAAGCAGCCCGCCTTCCACGGCCGTGCATTCTTTGATCTGTTGAAGGGACCCACCGCCAACGTTGACGCTGTTATCGGCCACGAGGGCTTCCTCGCCGGTGCCTCCGCCGGTTATGACGTCCAGAAGGCCGCTCTCACTGGCTACAGCGCCGCCATTGGCTACGTCGCCCCGACCTACAGCGCCGCTGTCACTGCCACCGACAATCTGAGCGTCTTCGCCGCCAGCTACTACCACAAGGTCAACTCCCAGGTTGAGGCTTCCGCCAAGGCCACCTGGAACTCCAAGAGCGGCAACGCCGTCGGCCTTGAGCTGGCCAGCAAGTACCGCATCGACCCCGTCTCCTTCACCAAGGTTTGTTTGCTTTTAGGTCTGCCGTGCTTTCTGTCGCATACTAATTGTAACCAGGCTAAAATCAACGACCGTGGTGTCGCCGCCGTCGCTTACAACGTTCTCCTCCGCCCCGGTGTCACCGTCGGTATCGGCGCCTCTTTCGATACCCAGAAGATCGACCAGGCTACTCACAAGGTGCGTTGCCCGAAGTTTCCGTTCTCCATGTACCCCAGCTAACGAGTTCCCGTCAATAGGTTGGTGCCAGCTTCACCTTTGAGAGCTAAATACCCGCTGTAGCGGATTCTAATTTAAAATAATTTTCCCTGGCGATGTTATTCCCTGGAGGAAACTATAATAATGCCCCCGACAATACCCCCACGCGTGATCTTTCATGTGTTGTCTTTGTATCCTAGATGTTTTCTAAACCCAAGGCACAAAGATCTTCGTCGACAGTGTGTCTGGCGGACATCCCTTGCATGTACACCGTAGATTAGAGACGCAGAAATACCACGAGAGTTTATAAAGCCCATAGGATTTCGATGTGGTTGCGTGATAATGTAACTATGTGTATGTCTTTGAATACGGTGGTGGAAGTATTTGGGATTGTATGTATAGGTATGTGTGTGATACGTCCAAGTTGGAAGGAATAGACTACTGTAGTCTGCACACTCGATGAAGCTCATCCAATAAGCCCAACCCTTGATAAATACATTGGATGGCCTTATCAAGTAAAATTCAGTCCTTACGCCTGCCTACCAATTCTGAAATATAAGCAGGTATCAATTACTACCTACTCCTCTCTTTCTTCTCCAACGCGCTCCCACCGCCAGTAGCAGCACCACTACCGTACCAGAGCCTCCCCAGAAAGAAAGGCACGGCGAAGCTCAGCATCAAGACGCCGCCGATGGCGAAGAACATGCCGGCGACCCCGCGCTCGGGCTCCACTTCGATGCGGTGGCCCCTCTCGTCCTGGGGCCCGCTGCGGCGGGCCTCGGCGCGCCTCTGCTCGTGGTTCCGGCCCGTGCGCTCGTGGGACGCCTTGTCGAAGTGCGGGATGGAGCCGTGGAAGGTGCCTTTGAACGGGTCTTGGCCGGGACCCATGCCGCCGTAGGGCGAGGAGTGCGCGTGGGAGGAGGTGTCTGTGTTGGATTGTCCGCCAGGCGTACCGGCGCCGCCCGTGCTCTCGTCGTGCGCAGCCTTGCGCTTCGCGCCCTGGGTGCCCCAGCCGCCGGACCGGTAGAAGCTCGGGGGCGGACCGGTGAATGTGCCGCGCCGCCGGCTCAGGCCCGAGGCTGGCCGTCCGCCCGCCGGTCCCGTGGACGAGTACGACCCTCTCCTCGCAGCCGAAGAGGAGGACGAGAGATGGGGCATGTGGTCGCGGTCGTATTTCACGCGTTTCGTCGGGGATGACAGGATCGAGTAGGCTTCGCTTATGCGCATGAAGCGCTTGGCGGCGGCGCGTCGCGCGGACGCCTCGTGAAGGTCGGGGTGGTGGGTTTTGGAGAGGGTGTAGAACGCTCTGTTATTTAACGTTGTGAGGTTAGCTAGCTAGGGTCTTATCTAGAGATGGCAGGGGGGAAGGGGAATAGGCAGGAGAATCGGCTCACTTCTTGATCTCGGCCGGCGTGGCTGTCGGCGACACCTTCAGGGTTTCGTAGTGGTTGCGCGCATTGTCGATCACGTCGTCGCGACAGGGCGACGTGGTATGGAATTGCCGTCGTCGCAGACGGCTGGGTTGGCAAGGAAATTGCCTACCGGGTGCCCCTGCTTGTCCTGCTCCTGCATTTGGTCTGTGGTTATTCCGGGTGGTGCTATTGAGGCAGGTCGATGATATGACCGAAAAAGCCCAGTCGCTATAAGAACTAGCCTGTGGAAAAGAATGGGATGCAAAGCGAGAAGCTCGTGTGTTATAACATAGTAGCGGGAGAGGGACGGTTCGTGTAAAGCATCGGCGCTGGATCGTCGAGACGGTCGTCGTTATAGTTGGGATTGTGCTGTTTGGAGCTGCTGTTGCGGTCGCCGCCAGACGAGGAAGTACAACAGCTGAGCGGGCGGGCATGCCTCATCTCGGAGCTGGACGCATTTGAAGTAAAAACGAGGATCTGGGTTCGCTAGAAAACTAGGATCAGATAGGAGAGATTATAGAAGTTTCGATGTAGGTAGAATGGCATGTAGTTCTCCAAGCACCAAGGTATGCTGTAACTAGTGGAATTCAGTTATGGCAGGTAGTGACGACATGGGTCCATCTATGATCTTACTAATAAGATGTGATGGTTAACGAATTTTTTGTGGGTACAGTTGTAACACAGCAGCAAAGAGTCGAAGTATCGGGCATTCATACAACCTACGCTCTTTCTCATGCTGTCGAAGGTGGCCAAGGTGAAGATGTACTTGATAGAATTGAGGGGGTCCACTGTCCAGCCTGTATACATTGTTTTTTCTATCTCTGTTTTGTGCGCCGAGTCACCGGAACACAGTACCAGATTGCCAGTTGTCTGCGGCCCCGGGATCGTAACTTCAAACAGAACGTCAGAGTATCCTAAGGTTACTACCATACCCTTTCTTGCACAGACGACGAAACCTCTTACCCAGTGTAGCGACCTGAACACCGACCGCCCTGTGAAAGGAACGAAGGGCTGACTCTTAGAAACTCTCTAGCACTTGGTGCAATTCTGGTGACAAACCGGCAACTTCTCCCCAAAGTGTACTAATCCTATATGTTTTCAAAGAGGTTGGTGATTAAAGCGTTGGAAAGGGGCATGGAGAATTATATATCAACTCTCTCTTCTCCTCTATGGGCGTTTCTTAAACTCAGTCACTCGCACATACACATACACACAATCCTCACCTCTCAACATCCTTCCTCAAATCTCAGAAGTTTAGTAGCAAGGCAAAGCACTATACTTGGACTCGTCGAATTTCTAAAATTCAACAAGGTGTTTAGTTAGCGTAGCATTATAAATCCTTCGCCTATCATCAAAACACCCCGAAATAGATTTCCGGAATAGATACTTCACGTAAAGTACTTTATCTTGCAAATTATCCAGGATCAATATGCTGGAAACCAAAACGCTGAACCAAACCAAGTCTATCTTCTTGGGAGGAACATTAAAAGAGAAAAGTTAAGGATCGAGCCGTTACTTACGTACTTAAAAACTTAACTTGTAAACTATTGCACGCACAGATAAGCTTCCAAGATTGAAACCTTAAAACCTTAAATCGACGGGTAGATAGCTGAGGTGAGTAAGAGGTAACCGCGCCACGATCCTGCGTCGAGGAGCGCATCGCAAACATGGATGCTTCAAGTTCCATGCGCGCATACTACGGTAACACCTACGTAACCGACACAAAACTCCATAATCGCTACCACTTCGAATTCAACTTCAACTTTCCAGATCACTTAAGATACCAGACCCCTCACCGACTGGGAAAGAAAGCCAGCTACCTGTAACTTAGGTACTCATACACTATTCAAACGACCGACTGTCAAGTCCATCGTATGTAATACTCTTATCCTTTCAAATACATACGTCTTGTCTTGTCTTGTCTTGTCTTGTCTTGTCTTGTCTTACGCTATGCCTGAAGTTTTCAACCTCTAACCTGATTCTAGGTCGGAGTCTTGGATGGCCGGCCCCTTTTCTTTCTTTCAATCCCTCCGTCGGAAGCAAGACATAAAGCCAGCCGGCCAGCTCCGTTCGAAGTATTTGTCTACTGTGTATTATATTCCCTTCCCATAAACGCCGTTAAAAAAATGAGGTGCCCAAGCGAGAAGGAAGTCCAAGAGCGTCTGGTCTCTTCATAAGGACATCATGAAAACGAGCGAGTAGGGGGTGGCCGTCTTTAACCAAACGCCTGTGGGTTATTTTCTCTTCTTTTCCCCCATTTGCAACGGTTCGAGATCCTTCACGGTAGCTCGGGAGTCTTCCATACCGGCTCTTTGCATTCGCCCTTCGCACCTATCCAGGCTTGTATGCCTTTGATGTACCATCCGCTGGTCCATCTCTTCTTCTGGTCGTCGTCTGTCGATTCGTGTCTCGGCTGGCCGAGCTTGAAGCTCTTCGCGGTGCAGCAGACCTCGTCGTGCCAGCGATACTGGAAGCAGGTCCGGCTGAGCAGTTTATCCTTGTCCACAGGAGAGTCCTCGGAAAACTCGGATTCACACACTTTCTCGCAGTGGCTCGGTGACTTCCACGCTTCCTTCTCTATCTCGCTCATCTCCTCCTGCTTCTTTTGCCGCTCCCGGGCCCCGCCATCTGCCCGTTCTTGGGCCTCGGGATCCGGGTTTATATAACAGACGTCATCTGACAGGTTGTCCCAGTCTTCTCGGGTCTTTTGCATTTTGGGGGCAACGAGACTTTCGTACAAGTCTCTTATCATCAATATGCGCTGAGGGAAAAAAAGTCAACAAAGGCTCAGCTCACCATGAGACGATTTGCGTGGATGTTACTTACATCCGTCTTGCGAGTTTGCTCAAATTGCCACACTCTACTTATCTCCTCAGAATTCATGTGATGCATCGTCAATATCGGTTCGCACCAATGATTCTCCCCGTACGGCAGAGTAGTGGGCTTCTCGCCGTTAATCATCGGCCAAGTCTGTCGTATCTTGACACCGGCATGCTCTTCCAAGGCCAGAGCCACCAGAAGATCTCCACAACACTCGTGAGTGCCCTGCTCTGTATACTGGTGAACTAGGCCGGTATGTTTCTCGACTAAATGTCTCAGGAGGTTTCCGCTGAGGATATAGCCAGACCCTCCGTGCGCGAAGGGTTTTCCGCCGATGTAACTCCGACTGCCCAGGTAGATTTTCTCGCGGGGGTTCAGGCCAGACTTTTGTCTCAGCCAGTACATCATATTGTGCCAGAAGACATACGTGTCGGCTTCGGTGAATATGTACCAATCAAGACCGGGCCGCATCTTCCACGTTCGTTCCAGCATCGGGATGAACTTGTACTTGTCCAGATTCCACGCGTTCTGGCTCTCGGATTTACTATCCATGCAGAGCTTCTGCGACACAGGACACTCCTTCTGCTTGCGGTAAAGGTCGAAATCGCCAACGTCTGCCATGTCGGCCTCTTCTATCCCCGACAGGGCATCGTAGACGTGATACGGACCGATTTGCTGTTCCTGTGGAGGAGATTAGCAAACCTCCGAACGAGCGCTACAGTTGCCCCAAGAACGGAATTCCGGAGAGCGCCATACCAGATCGGAAAAGAGGAGGAAATCGGAGAGGCACGAGAGCGTCGTCAAGAGATGGGTCGGGACCCGGTCAAACGCCTCCGTGGCGCCCGTTTTCATGACCAGCAATATGCCGTCGGTGTTGGGGAAAGCGGCGCACGGACTGCTCGAGTTATAGTACTTGTCGACGTGTTGCTGGTTGCCCTCCAGATAGAGGGTGTTGTTGTACACGCACGAGGCGCCGGCGAAGTAGTTCTTGACGCCTTTGTAGTAGTCGCGGGCATACTCGAACTGCCATTGCGGGCGAAGGTGGAGGTAGGTCGCCACCAAGGCTATGAACGTGACGACGCCGAAGATGCGCACGCGGCGGGAGCTGGGCGGCGCAAACATATTCCCAAGACAAAACGGTGGCGCTGTTCGTTCGCAGGATTCGGAAAGGACGAGAAAC
This sequence comes from Xylariaceae sp. FL0594, assembly GCA_022385605.1. Classification (NCBI taxonomy): domain Eukaryota; kingdom Fungi; phylum Ascomycota; class Sordariomycetes; order Xylariales; family Xylariaceae; species Xylariaceae sp. FL0594. The sequence continues at coordinate 42,167 of MU280823.1, forward strand.
GAGGCCTTGCCTCAAGCACGACGGGTGATGCAATAAGGGACGCATGCAAAAACTAAACAGGATAAATGTGGTGGAATTAGGGAACAAGAGGAAATGCGGACTAGGGAGAGACAGGAAGTTCCAGACAAGTCCATTCGTCTATTCATCGAGCCATTATCGAAGAGGCAAAGTACAAAAGACAGAAGCAAGTTTGTCTGAAAGAGTGAGTTGGTCAAGACGGAGACGAGCTGAGAATGAGTTGTCGAGGCGAGACGAGACCAAATGATGTTTGTCGGATTGGCTGTACCTCTTTCTGATCTGATCTATGGTTACTTTAGTCTACCTACACAATATCTTTAAGGGTACTTGAGGCATGCTGCTGTTACATGTACATGACTGGATCGGTCTTGCAGCATGTACGACCCATCATTTCATCTCTTACGAGGGTACAAAGTAGGTAGGCATGTACTACGTTCGCCCTCTGGTTAGTGGATGCATTTCTGGCAGGTGGAACAAATCTTACTATGCCTACCTCTTCCAAAGGACACATGGGACTTTTTTGCCGTGTTCTCAGGGATTGCGAGAGTCCGAGTAAGCCAATCCGCATGTCCGCATGTTGCTTGACCAGAACAAATCCTTCCAGAGCGTCGGATACACAATCCGGAAGTTCTGCCCTGGAGATGGGGACTAGTCTAGCTTAGCAAAGTACCTATTTTAGCCTGGTTGGTTACAGACAAAAATTCCAAGAGTTCCGCGCGCGGCAAGCAGTCAACTGTTGTAGGCTTCTAACCTAGGCTTATATTAGCTCACTTTATTACCTAGCCTACTACCGAATGGAACCCTGGTACTACTACCCTACTCTACCTAAGTATCTACTATCGACAGTCCCTATCTGTAGTGCCACGCACGCATGCAGCCTCTACATCCATGATGAGGTGGTAGCACGGCAATGTCAGATTGAAGACTCTGTACCGCCATGGTGGTGGCATATGTGAGACAAGAGCACTCTGTAGTAGAAAACAGAGTCTCATGTTCGTTTCAAGTCCTGTCGAATAAGAGACAACGATTGCGATCAGCGCCAAGCGAGTCTTGCCTCCATAGGGATACGGGCATAGGATTCACATTCGTTCTTGCCTTGCAGGGCTGACGGCAGGGGACCATACAGAATTACAGACTATTCGGCATCTAACTTGGTTTGTGCTAGCCCGGTGAGCACTAGATAGGTAGAATTATCTGCCTCGTATTCCATTCAAGTCGTTTGCTGAGGACATAGTGCTACAAGCCCAGCTAACAATCTGGCAAATTGGCACAGATAGATTACAGCAGGACACTGTACTGCATAGGTACACTCCAACGATTCTTTTCTTTACAGGACAGAGAAGGGGGGCAGAAAGGGGGATGATCGTCTGATCAAACTGCCGTAGCTTTTGCCACCCAGCGAGTCAGGATAACTCCGGTTCATTGCAGCTCTCCGACAACGAACGAGTACATATGACAGTTTGGTGTAGCCTGCGTGTCGCTTCCTGACATTCCAGAGCAAGGACGATTACGAAATATGGGCATCCGGGTACTAATTGGATGCTCTCTGGTAACCCTTCTTGGACCAGCAGTCTCTTGGCCAGGCCAAAGGTCGTTGAAATGCTCCTAAGTTCTAACAGATTCGTCAACTCTGGCTTGGCGGTTTTCACAATTTGTGCAGGTCTCATGAAACCGTCTCTCAGGAAATTAGGATTATCGCTGCCGAAGTGCTTGATGAGTGCGCCAAACGGTGAACCCTCCCAGATCAGCTAAGTAAGAGATGTGACCTCTGACTATAATTCTTCTCCTTTCTCCAAGTTCTTCTTCGGTAATGTGTTTGATGGCATCGTTGTGCACTGCATAGAGATACTGTTGGTGACGCGTTAACGTGGGTGAGATAGTCTTACTTTTTCTTCAGCCAAAGAAGAAAAGGGGGAAAGAGGGAAGTCTTTACTGCAACTCCCACTCTCCAAGGGTTTGCTAACATGCGTCAGCAGCTCTGCAAGGAGTCACCTTGAAGGACCTCGTCCTGGTAAAACCCAAGATACCACGCTTTTATGCATTTCTGCAGCATATGCGCTAAGCCCGGTTTGTCGTTGTAAGTGACTAGAGCCCCAGTAAATTAATTTTTGGACCTCGCGATATTCTGGCCAGTACGGACTGAGGGTTCGAAAGCTTGGGACGCGACTTTTTCACCGTGCCTGGACTTCGTAGTCAAATGCCCCATGAACTCGTCCACAATAGGTTGTAAATACTTTCAATAGCTCATGGTCTTTACGACGACACGGCCATGAGGCAGCAAATAGGCACTCCTTATGCCTTATCACGACCATTGGTGGAAGCATGAGCGATATCGCAGCGGAAACGTACTCTAACTATGCCAACTCCCTTTATATGTCGGAAATGCACCGCCCGACTCTTCACATCGGCCTCACGCGGGACCAGACTGCAGCGCCGGTTACTGCATAGCGACGTAGCCCAAACCGGACTGGTCCGAGACTGGCATCACTCTGTATCTGAACCAGAACACCTCCGCACGCCGGTAGCACCTCAAGCGACGAGGCCGATCCCTCAGACAAATGCGAATCCGAGCATATTCCCGATCAGCGAAACCCGGCCGCTCCGCAATGAAGTACCCCGGAGATCCGGACCACAAGAATTGTATGATACACTGAAGAGAATTGCGGAAGATGCCGAGCCCACGTCGGCCATCCGCCATTTGTTTGACACGAACACAAGAATCGGAAGTCGGAGCATCTCGGGAGAAGATAATCCCTTTATAGGTCTCTTTGATTTGTCGCCCCAGCAAGCACTCCGTGCCGTGGACCAACTGAATCGGCTGCTCCAGAGTCATGCGGATCATGAGACTATCGTAGCGCGACTGGATGACTATGTGGCCTGGAAAACCCGCTTCTCGACTTCGTTGAAGAAACCGATCGTATCGCGCGCTGCTGCGAAAGGAACCTTAAAGACGGACATCGGTGCTGCCGATCATGAGGCCGTTGATACGACCAAAGTGGAGGCAATGAGGATTGCGTGGGAGAGGCTGGACGAAGAGGACCGACAATATCTCTGGCCCCAGTTCATGAACAATGTCCTGGAGGGAAAGCCACATCTCCTGCCTACCTTTATCGAGACGACGTTCGACCCGTCCTGGTGCCCGAGCTATATTGTGGAAGACCTCTTGTCCTTGCTGTTCCAACAGTACAGCTCAACCGTCCGCGATGTTCATGGTGATGCTGACGGCGACCCGGTCCTGAAGACGCAAATACGGACAATAGCCACCCACGTGCTGAATAACTCCCCCCCAGGGTATTTGGTACTACAGCAAGCTGTTTTAGGCTTTCTGTTCTCAGAGGTGCCCACGTCCGAACTCACAGAGCTCCTCGAAAGACTCGAAACCATTCAGCACCCGCTCCTGCCACCTACTCTTCTGCATGCGGCGTCGCAGTTCGCCAAAGATAACGCAACCAAACATCGTGCCAAGGACATTCTCGATTCTTTGACGAAGACACCGCTGATTAATATAAACACACCCGCCGCCTCCAGTGTTTGCACCTCGCTGCTCAACCTGAAGGATGATGGAACATTTCCAGACGAACGGGCTGCGCCCGATATCCTGTTTAAGTTCCTCTTGGACCGGGGCTGGCGCCCCAATCTTCTGGGGTTGACGGCGTTGATTCAAAACTTCTGCGTTCGCCGCCACATGGAGCCTGCCTGGAAGATATTCGATTTTATGGTTCACCTTGGTATACGGCCCGACCCTTACCTCTGCTCTATCCTTATCAAGGCCTCGAAGAAGCAGAACATGGACGGTATCGCTGACGGTACCGCTCTCGGCCGCATACTGGGTACTGTAAGGTCGGGCGGCGGCTGGTCCGTCATCTCTTACAACCACTTCTTGAGCTTTTTGGCTTGGACTGAAGAGCACAAGGCGCGAATGCATGGTCCGTTCCGTCGAATTCCACGAAGGCCACGAAAGAGGGCACATGACGCTATGAACCTCATACTCCGGTGCTACAGCTTCTTTTTCGATCTAGCACCCCTGCAAAAGTTTGTAGGTTTCGACCTTCAGCAGGCGATCCGCAATAGGCAGCCAGATGGCCCAGTCATTGCCGAAATAGCTGACCAGGCGACGGCAAGACCTGGGGAGAAGACGCTGGCACAGCCGGACAGCAATACGCTGTACATAATGCTCGACAGCATCATACGGCACATGACAAAGCCCGAACTGATAGTTCGGTACTATCGCCGTTTTCTCAAACTAGTTGCCGATCGGGATCCGACCGCCCTGGCCCTCCTGGAGGACTGCGGCACGGGTATCTACGATATATGGATACGCCATCTGATGCAGTTCCGTATGTTAGCCGGCTTCGCGGTGCGCCTGGTCATCAAGTTGATTGAAGACGCCAAGCGGGAACAGGCCCAGCTCGGGGGGGTCAACCGTTATCACCCCTTCCCTTCCGTTCACACCTGGGTCGCCCTCCTCAAGGGTTTAAGAAACCATAGACATCTGGACGGTGTGATCAGCGTGTTTGACATGATGGGTACTATCGGCAGCACGCAGCCGAACCTCGCAGCGTGGAATGTCCTGATTGACACATTGGCCATGGAGAAAAACGTGACGGGCGCCGTGAGGGCCCTCAGGGCCCTCGAGGCGGCCGGTCTGCAGCCCAATGAGTCCACGACCAGGGCTTTTCAGTCCTTTCCCCGCCCGATGTCAGAGAAGGCGATTGCGCTGATAGAGAAGCTGCGGTCCAAGGATCCCGAGCTCACGTCCACCTTCGGCGAGAAGCCCGCCGCGTTGGTGAAGTTCAGTGCCGGCCACGCGGCCCACAGGATCGGTCGCAACCCGTACAATGCTGGCCTGACCCCATTCCCACTTACGCTCGAGGAGCTGGCCTCGCAGCTAGAGTCGGAGAGATGGGTCGGTGCAAAGCAGAAGTACGTCGTGAACCAGCAGACTCCTTTTCGCACAGTTGTTTCCAAGACTTTGACCGAGAAGCACCTTGGAAGAGCTCGCTCGGAAAGATTATTATCCTTATCGTCGTCGACTTAAATCGCATGTACAAAAATGCCTCTGCCCCCCATTCCATCACCGACTATCTGAACGGCTTGATCAAGAGAGAATTCTCTGTATAAAAACATACACGGCGCTAAGCAGGAAGGGCAAAAGGAAAAATTCAAACCAGACCTCTCACGATGATACCCCCACATCGGTTGGCATATACGGCTGTATGTAGATTTCTGTTTATGTATGTGTATATACTGGACAAGAGGGACGACATATAAAGAGGAGATGACATAAAATACCTAACATGTACAATGTCATGTTTCTATAGCACGTATAGGAAGCGCCTGAGACACTGCATGTCGTGTACAGATGTCCAGAGTAATAAAATCAGCTGTCGGTATCCGTCATTTTCGCATGTTCACCAGCATTTGGACAGCTCAACTTGTTTATTTTCTAGCTGTTGAATGAGGAAGCCCGACTGGGACCTGAAACATGTAATAAACTCTGAACCATTTGATATGTTCAGAGCAAGCAGGCAAGCGCGGAAATCACATATTGCAAAAGTGCAGGGAATATCTGGGTCTTGTGGCTGTGTTTATTTCTTCGTTTTTATTCTCCTGCCGAGCACAGGAAACTTTTGCTCGTTGCCTGCATACCTAGGTAGCTTAGCGGAGCAACCGACACCTTGCTCTCATCGCGCCTGGGGAATCATGAACAGGCTGTTCTTTCGGCAGTATTTTTTAACTTGTTTTTTTGTATTTTACATTTCTGGGTATCATTTTCGTTTGCATGTATCTACGTATGAACTAAGTAAAGAGTGGGAAAGGAGGCGGACGAGGCTAGGTTAGGTGGTTCGCATGATTCCGTTTAGGGGTGGAAGGGAGTTGGCGGGAGCGACATGATCTGGAAGGACTTCTGCCACTGGCGGTCCTCCATATGGGGATATTTTCGAGAGACCATGGCCAGTAGTTGGTTTGCCTCCTCTCCCATTCCCCAGCCACTTTGAAGCCCAGTTTTTGACAGAAATCGCTCGCTCCTGCATTTGAGCGACCCGTGTGCTTTCAAAGCAACCACTCCCCTCCCTCATCAAGATCTTGGTCCGATGGAAAGAATCTGTTTGGGGTCCGCTCATTATATCCGAGGACCCTAAAAGAAAATTCATCTCAAAACTTCTGAGATTTTCCTTTTGTTGCAGCATCTCGTTTCGTTTCGTTTCGTTTTGTTTTGTTACTCTTCTTCCCAGACTCCTTTTTTCTTCCCCGTATAGTTTTCTTCTCTTTTTTCTTTGGTCAATTCTCTCTCCTCTCAACCAAACTTCTTGCTCCCGCCCTTCTTGACGTCCTTGTTCTCGCCCCTGGCCTTCTTGCCCGGCCCGATGAGCTCGAGGTGGCCGGCGCGCTCGCCGAGCAGCTTCTCCGTCTTGGTCGTGATGCCGGCGGCGAGCTTGCGCTGCAGCTTGTCGGCCGCGCTGCCCCGCTTGGTCTTGCACACGCGTGCGCCCTTCTTCGTCGGCTGGGGCTTGTTCTTCCGCGCCGTCACCGACGACGAGGTGGACGCTTTTTTTATCGCGCCTTGAGCCATTTTTTTTAGATATGGGGAGGTAGAGGTGCTTGGTTGGTAGGGTTCTGGTTGGGTACGCAGTGTGTGATGGACGGTCGAAACGATGATAAAAGATGCCGCCTGTCTTGCTGCTTGTTCTCTCGTCTTTATCGCATGGGGGAGATCAACTCAATGTCACCCGGACCTGCAAGATCTGGATTTTGAAGACTCGTCTAGAAAATGCGATTCAAAAAAAAAGAGTGTGTATCGCAATGAGGCCGACTTGCGTGGAAAAGGGTTTGTCGACGGTAATAGATTCCAGAGCAAGCAATCCGCAGAAAAAAAGTTGGGCTGCAACATCCCACTTGATAAACGCCCCGCTTATTATGCTAAGTACGGACCGCTTTCAGGGTTCTGGGGTAATTAGAGTACAGGGTAAGCGCTTCACCCTTTTTTGTACAATAATATCACTCTACAATGTAGGTACCTACCTACCCAGACGGATTCTAATCGGCTTTTTCATATATCACTTTACCATAACCACATAGTTGGAATATAAACTGATTTCTTTAGAAAAAGAAAACAGATCTCTAATAGTCGAACCTTAGCTCGTTAACATGCCACTCAAGCGTGCGTGCGTAAATAAATCTCCCGTCACATGGTATACCGAAACTTGGACGCAAGAGTTAGCAAGATTTCGGATGGTATATGTCTCCGAGCTCTTGCAATATGCAGGACCCGGGTAGATATAGCATAAATGGGAGAGAAAACACTCACATAATGGTTTTCCAAATCTGTATAGTCCTGCTCGCCCAAGACCTTGGCCCTGGCGATCCTCTCCTCTTCCGTGATCTCCTGCTGGTCCCGGAGCAGTCTGTCGCGCCGCCGGTTCCGGAGCACGAGGACGATGCGCCAGGTCGCGATGACGAGGAACTCGAGCCCGTACGCTACGGCGCAGCCGATCGTGCCCGGGATGTATCTCGGCTGTTTGTTTTGTTTTACATGAGACTTCCGCGCTCGGCTCAAAATAGGAGGGAAGGGAAGAGTGAAAGAGAGAGAGAAAGAGGGTCAAAACGAACGGCATCTCTGTAGTTGAAGATCTGCGACCCGATGATGTTGCCCACGCAGTAGCCGACGAAGGTGAAGGAAGAGGTCAACGTCCGCTTCGTACGCCCGGCCACGTTGGAAGGGATCAGTGACCAGGCGAGGAACAGGCTTATTACGGCTGTCACGGTCATGACATAGCTAATAAATAGTATTCACGTAAGGTCCTGTTAGGCACTGTAGGTGACGTGAGTACTCACCCTCCCCATTTCGTCCACTTGTACTGCGGCTCGTTGGGCAGCAAGGACAGGACGATGAATCCGATGAATGGCGGGACGACGGAAAACATCATAAAGAACCTGGTATTTGGGTCACTAACATCTCTTTCCGAAATCGCCACGGCAAGAGATGGAACAAGAGATTACGATAGTGAGTGATGAGGAACTTTACCCACATGCGAAGATTCTTCCACCTGCTGCACACGAGGCCGATGATGACGAAGTAGACGACCGAGATGACGTTTCTTGGTATGTCGAGGAGGATGACTTGGAGGTTTGCTGGTTCGGGTAAGCGTGGCAATTGAGTTAGTGGGGGGGGGGGGGGGGGGGGGGGGGGGGGGGGGGGGGGGGGGGGGGGGGGGGGGGGGGGGGGGGGGGGGGGTGGTGGGGGGGTGGTGGGGTGGG
>MU280823.1:50453-83864 GCA_022385605.1 Xylariaceae sp. FL0594
TCCCCTTTTACCCCACCTTTATGCCTTTAATTGTTTTTTCGGGGGGGTTTATTTGGTGGTTGGGGGGTCGGGGTACGGGGGGCAATTGCGTTTGGCCCCCCCCCCCCCCCCCCGGAGTCTTCCGTTTTTCGTTTTCTGTGTTTAGGATGTCGAGTGGTAAAAAATGCACTCATACTTACTGAAGCCGAAACTGGTGTTGATGATGGCACTAAAGGTCGTGAGACCTCCATTCGGGATCGATGAGAGAACCGCGTTCGCGCCCGCGAACCAGAACTAGCAATATTTTCTCTCTTTTTAACACACCAGACTCTTTCCGATGCTGCGAAGAATTCTCTGGCATCATGTGCAGGGTGGAGGCAGGAAAAAGAAAGAAAGAAAAATCAACAGATACAAGCATCAAGTACAGATACTCACGCATGGGTCGACGAGACACTCTCGAACTTGCTCCCACTTCCAAGACTTGACGCCCGTGCGGTCGTGCCCGGTATTATTCGTCATGATCCTCGCCTTTGCCATGTGCTTCTCCTCGGGCGACAGCCAGCGCACCTCGGACGGTGTCCCGAGGAGGAAGAGACACGTTGTACCCGTGAGGATCGTGAGTGAGCCGAGGAACTAGGTTATATTTACTTCGTCTCAGTTTCATTTCGCTTTCCGATGAGATAGATGCCCGCCAGATCGATCGATATCAAAAGTAGGCATCTCCTCGCCCGGGGTTTTGGTGAAAATTGGAAAAGGGGCTGGGGACGAGGTCGGAACTGACGTAAGACATGTACCGCCACGGCTGGAACTCGGGCCCGTGCAGCGACTGCGAGGACCCGATGCCGTAAAGCACCAGGCTGGAGATGACGCCGAAGCCCGCGTTCGCGCTCTGGAAGACGAGGGATCGCGAGGCGTGCTCGCGCGTCGTGTACCTATTTCTCCAGTTTAGTGTCACAAGAAGAGGGGCGGAGAGGGAAAAGAAAGAGGGCTAGGTTAACATACCATGATCCGATAATAAGGATGAAACCGGGCGAGATGCAGCACTATAAGCCAGAATATGAAAAGTCAGCCAGTCCCCTAGCCATTCACGTCTCGTCATCCGACAATCCCAGGTCTCAAGTCACTTTTCCCCATTAATGTCTAAGGAGAGACATGCTACACAAGTAACAGTGATGTCACTATGTTGTTGCGAACTCACCTCGAAAACCCCCTGCAGAGCCCTCAGAGTAATCAGATGCGTAAAGTTCTTCGCGAACCCGATGCCGAGGACGACGAATCCCCAGATGATCATGTAGCACGACAAGATGCGGCCCATCATGTACCGCTGTAGGACGAAGTTGGAGGGGAACTCGAAGAGGATGTACGTTATGTAGAATATGGTCGTCAACCATGGGTATTGCTGGCCCACTAGACCGGTATCCTGTGTGTGCCCATGTCAGTTTTTTATTTCAATTTATGCCCTTCTCTATTCCTCAATTCTGGCTGCTCCTGTCTTACTTGAGTGTCATGTCTGTGAATGACAAACCAGGTTAGAGTCCCCGCAGTTATCCTAAGGTTACTTACCTGCCTCAGACCAAACGTGGCCTGGATCCCGATAGCCGTCTTATCCGTCTGCTGGATGCCGTAGCAGAGCCACATGAGCGGGAGGAGGTACCTGTCGATCTTCCCCTTGAGGCGGCTGTACTGCTCTTCTGTATATGACGGTTCTGTTCGGACTCTATTTGTTAGTAAATGGGGCAGCAGCGGAGACGGCAACAATATCATCATAAACTAGGGGAGAGCTGTGAGGGGATATCGAGCCGAGGTGAAGGCAAACATCTCTACAATAAAAAAATACAAAAAGAAAAAATGATATACGAACCCACAACACCTTGCTCCTCACTATTTCCCACACTTCCTCGCTGCTCGACTACCATATCTTGGGCCTTCTCTCTCTTGAGCTCGTCGCCTTGATAGCCCATGGCGTTTGGGCCGGAAGAGGCATCCGCCATTCTCGCCTCGTCTTTTTCTGTCTGTCGCGTAGTTATCACTACTGATTTAGCGTTCTACAGAACTTAATAGGATATTTGGACGAGGAGATATATCTTCATGCTCTCCCCTTTTAACGTTTACTCGTGTAAATCATATATGGGAAAACATCTCCAAGTCGACTGGTTTCTCGACCGTAAGGCCAGGAGGGGCATGGGGTGCATATACACTTTATCTCTTCTATCCATATCTGAGTATCTACGGCAGCAATCATGCAGTACGACATTCCATATATCAAGCTCACACCATCCCGATACACTTGGCCACTCCAACTTTTTATTTTATATTCCTCGTTCTCAATTTAACCCAACCGAAGTATCTTATCAGATCGGCCTGCCTTAAATACTTACTTACCTATCACCACATCTTACCCCGTTCTCCACGTTCAATCTATTATCTATATGCTGTCGGGATCCTATAGATAAGGCCGTTTAACATAACACACCGAATGGGCCAAAGTGCGATAATTCCAACATAGAAAAGCCTCTTGTCAGTAATACGGTATACCACAACTCCCTCGTACGTATCTCCCCAGCCCAAGATGGGCGAGAGAAACGCGAGGCTACTACTAACATGTTGCTCGCGTAATCTTTTATGACCTGCTTGCAATACTGCCTACGCGGGCTCCGGGCACATGTAGGGCCAAGTTCCAAGCAGCCATTTCTATCTCCTTGCCAAGCTCGTGGCTCGCGATGAGCGTTCAGAAATCAGGAGGAGAGGCACCAATGGCAAGCCAACCCCACAGCGATACAGTACACATATCAGCACCGGGGGAGTCACAATCCTGTAAAGTGAGAATATATAAAACGCTGAAATCAAACAGAGCGCAGAAAAAAAATATAACTGAGCTTATCTCCCGTCGTCATTTCTATCCTCTCCTTCTGCCTTCTTTTCTGCCCTTCATTTCTTTGCCGACCCCTCAAGTAGTCCAGACCCAGAACAGAACGACTCTCACTCCGAATCAAACCCCTACTACCACTCCGACTACAACCTAACCATAAAACCGGACTCCGAGGTCCAGGCCTACCACGAACATCGTGCAGGTCTAGGGGTTGCAAGAAATGCACCCGGAAGGTATGACTGATAGCAGTGTCCTATCATTGCAAGGCCAGGTGGCCCAAAGAGGCAGGTATCAGTCCTGCTGCGACAACACAATTGGAGATGACAACTGGCGGCAGGCACAGATCATTGGGTGATAGGCCAACCGGTTGACTGGCTGATAGACAGAAATCTAGAGTGTAACAAACCACAACCACTTCAGATAGTTTTATAATCTTTAACACCAGATATAATTATCTCTCTACCTCTTTTAATTGTTATTTCCCTTATGCTATGCCTATCACAAGTGCTAAAAAGCTTATGGATATGTTATGCAGTCACTTATTCCACTGCTATACACCTAGCTATTCACTTGTAGTTATCAGTTATAGTCATTATTATTCAAGCCCTTATCCCATGGTTGTATACCTCCTTACAGGAGCGATATCTCGCTATATCTAGCATCCCATCCTCTGCCTATATATGCAGCTTTGAATATCTAGGTTGAAACAAACTCTCTCCCCGGTCAGAGTCCTCCAGCACGGGCCAGTCCATGGGATATCAAGTGGCTGATCCTCACGCCCGCCACTCTCTTGCGACAACAAACCCGGACCTCCGAGTTCAGGAACAGCCTAGCCGACTTTGTAGGGTACAGCTACAAGATAAAGGGCTGCCAAGTCGATCACGGCCATCTTCCACTGGCATTTCAGGTCTGTCTTCTGGTTTGGTGTGGATTGATACTTATAACGCACGACCTGTGGAACGAGAGACGGAAGGCGAGGACTTAGAAAATCGGAGGCACGAAGAAGGGACGACCACACACGCATGGGCGGGCGGTCGAGCGAGCAAGCACACACGACGGAGAGGAGCGGGCAGGGTACACCACACCACGGGAGAGAAGAGAACACACATGCAAATCCACACACCCGAGAACAACAGATGCAGGGGGCGACGACGGCGGCGGCGGCGCAGGCAGACAGCGCGCAATGCCGTTGCTGTTGGTAGTGGTGATGGTAGTGGTGGTGCGATGAGAGAATTTGTACCTGGGCAAGGTGCACGCACCTCCAAGGTGTGAATCACACAACCAGTGGCCTCTCTCTTCGGAGGTTTGAACCTGGCTGGTTCAGGACCTCTCAAAGTCATGAAACTTGGGGTCTCAACTCTAATCTTAGGGTCTTCTTGGGTCACAATCCAGGATGAACGGTAACTTCTCAGAATCCACCTTTTCGGCTAACTTGCATGTAGGTCCTCTGATCCTGGACAATCCATCCGCAATCTGGATGATCTTGGTTGTGTTTGGACGATGTCGAACCACCAGGTCAAATTCGTCACATCCCAAGGTGCAGTTACTTTGGTACTCGTTCCATTGCTGGCACCACGTTCGTGGCATGAACCAGTTGTAACATCCGGAATTCTCTTCCAACCCTCCGACCCTGCCTCGTAGAGAGTTCTGCATATGCCAGCTAACCTGCGTCTCCTTTTCGGCACACCTGCAGTTTCGGGGTCTGCGTCTGACGATGACAAACGTCGATGCCTTGTCATCGCAGACCATGAAGCGGCCCTGGTCATCGTTGTTGTACCTGAGCACAGCTGTCATATAGAACCTGTCATGCACCCAGTTAGCAATTTATCCTCTCGAGACTCAAACTTCAGGATAGTCAAAATGCACATACGTAGCTTATAATAGAACTCGATGCCTTCCTGCGCCGAGCATCCATGCATGCTGATATACCGCTCTCAGGAAATCTCTCTGTTCTGTCCTCTTGTACCTGGCACCAATGCACTCCATCCCTCATTGGGCATCCTTAGCCGAGGCGCCTGCTGTTTCTGTGGCTGGGCTGCAGCTCGGTCGTTTTCAGGCAATGGTTCCCACCCTCCAACCATCTTAGCCGTCAGGTCTTCTAGACAAAACAGGGGTATCTCTCCGACGTTGCCGAATATACGGTCTCTTGAATGGGCTCTCCTTCTCGGAGGTAGTATCTTTCTAGTCACCGCACATAAAATTGCGGGTTAAACTGGACTGGCCCCAAGGCCACACAGCGGTGGCAACCATGTGCAGATCCCACTGAAGCCACAAGGTGAGCGGCAAGAGGACAGATTGATATCGAAGAGAAGATTAGAAGGGTTTCGGAAACAGCACGGACTAGAATGGTGGCGACGTGGCTCCTGAGTTGCAGGGTCTAAAAAAACTGAGGCGAACTCATTCGCGTGTTAGTCAAAGGATCTTGGGAGATTCGTCCATACTGCGCTGCTTTGGGTACTTATATGGTATATGATACTCACCCTAGAACGAACGAAGCACTTTATCTTGTCTCGTCGAGAACAGTGTCGGGTCATGCGGTTGGGCTTGGAGCAGCAACGCATAGAGAGATTGCAAGCTCAAGAAAGTCGAGAGCTCAAAGGCAAGATGAGCGCAAGACGGGATTTATTGTGGTGTAAAAGTCATGAGATGGAACAGTTTAGGAAAAACGAGAGTCGGAACAATGGAAGCAAGACGGTTTAAGTAGTACGCCATTAGAACTTCGCACTTTCCCCAACCTCCTAGGAAAGCTATGCTTCACTTCCCTCACAACTCCAGGGAGTGAGTCGTAACTGCAGGTTGCCCGTTCAGACTACCGGACTTGCAAGTATTTGTGTGCAGAACACCCTGCGCTCTTACTCCCGATTTCCATACTTACATACTGAAGGGGTCACAGCAAGTGGCAGGATTTCTTCATTGCCCAGCTACAACTTGATGTTACACCATCATTGACATACGGAGACCCTGGGAAGGTACCTAGCAACGTAGAATGTAAACACCTTAGGTGCTTCCGTAACTTGGTTTATAGTCATCATGGGAGGAAGTCTCAGCCTGGGGTCTATCCAAGTTGACTTGCAAAGCTTTGTGGAACATTATGGCCAGCACTAAGCAAGCTCGCAGGAAGGAGTTATGGTAGAGATACTAGATTTAAGTAGGTACTTTCCTTCTTTTGCTCAAGAAATGGATTTTAGCAGGTGGATTTCCATCGGGAGCAATGCATGAGGTAGCTCTAATAATTTGTGTGCGCGCTCCATTTTATTACGGGTTGAGGCAGTGGCTCTTTGAGAAATAGGATCGCAACCGAGCCATGTAACCGAAGGTTCATGGAAGTTAGAAAAAAGGCAACTAGTAAACACACGGCAGGAGATGTAAACAATCAGATGCCAAAGCTAGGAAAGTAGGTAGTTAGCCACATATGGGGAAACAGCCCTGACACGCAGCTTATATGTAGTATACTGTATACAGCGACTACTTGTAGAAGACAGGAGAGAGGTGAGGAAGTCACACTTCGAAAATCAAGATGTGGATAAGCAGAAGGCACCTACCGATTCTGTACAGTTAATAGGGAGATAACTTGCAGGGGCAGTCAAGTCAAGTCAATAATACTGTGTAGAATTGGTAGTATTGAGTTTTATCTTTGTATATATAATATTTCCCCTTTCTCCATTTGAATTGGAAATGCAGCGGGTACCCCTGTGGCATTATTGACACTAGTCCACAGCTAGATAGGTTGTAATATTAAATAAATACCAACGAGCCGCGCGCAGTATTCCACCCAGCAATGTGTTTCTGGCCTGTGCCTAATCCCAACAAATTCGACGTGTTGTTGTTATGCAGCGAGTGGCCTAGAGCAGGTGATTCCTGTCACATAGATGGGGGGACTGAAAGCCAGACAGGACGCCACAAGTTCCCATATTTCACGTCTCACAAAGTACGGTCCTCGACTCGCATAATGGCCGCAGACCGTGGCCCGCACAGCAGGCTGTATAAAGAGCAAGCGCGATAGGCAGGCCGATAACTGCCGGCATAGAGGTATTTCGGTTGGCAAGTAATGGCCAGATGTCATTTTTGTAGGTAGATAGTTGATGATGAAGTGATGAATTATCGAACAAGTGACAGCGAGATGAAGTAAGGGACAGACCGACAGATAGATGGGCTCCTTGCTCATAACTGATAAAATCTTTTCTGTCAAGCAAGGGACAAGAGGGATGGCCGCTAAGGCCGCAGGCGAAGCCACTTTTCAGCCAACATGCGGGGCGGATGAACCACTGAAGTCTGTGTACCACCCAGTCGGTAACACTTCAATATGCTGTACAGTAATAAGGCTAGGGTAAGGTAGATGAAGGAGCTGTCAACTTCGGCATGTGGCGAGGTAGGCTAGGCTAGCCACTATAAGTGTTGGTTGGGTAGGTACCTATACGGTATACCACATGGACTTGTCCGACCCTAGCTCCTGCCCGGCTGTGGCCTGCTTTCGTGCCGGTGGCCGAGTCACTAAGGAGGCGCGAAGTCCTGGAGTGGCAGCGGGTTTTGTATAAAACTCCCCGTCGGAAAGCCCGCCGGACCAAAGATCTGCTGTTGTTGGAATGGCATAAAGAGGCCGTTGTGCTGTTCGTGACCTGCATGGAACTGGGGCATCTGTACGACTTCCGGGCTTCCCATGTCGCTATCGGTCCGGCCCTCGCTTTGTCCTTGTTGCGGTACATGGTTCGGGTGCGGTACGAAGCCTTGCATCCGTGAATCGAAGCTTTCCCACGACATATCGGCCATGTTGGAGTCCGCCGATAGCGTGCCTGGGTTCGCCTCGTTCGCCCCGCTCGCCATGAACGACGGGCCGGCTTCGTTGATGGTTGGGATCGGCGGGTTTGCAGCCCTTAACACGGTCGGCACCCCCCCTAGAATCGGGTCCGAGCTCGCGCTGGTGTCGCTGTGATGCACGACTGGCTGGCCCATATGCACGACTTCTTGCGGCTCTATCTTGACAGCGCCCCTCCATTCCTCGAGCTCTGCCTGGAGCCGATCCCGCTCTGCCTGGAGCCGATCCCGCTCTGCCTTGGCTGCCTCGAATTGCTCGGTGACCTCAGCGATCTGCGCTTGTTGGGCCTTGATGAGCGTGATGCTTTCGTCCACGACAACATGCTTGGACAGACGTGCCGGCTCCGTCTCAGCCAGCGCCGGCAGAAGGCTCGCTAAGTTCTTTTGTGCGTCTTTCGTGTCAACGTAGGGCAGATGGATCGTGGCGACGTCAAAGGATGATACAGAACAGACAGTCTAAAGCTGGACTACAGTCTCGCAGCCAAACCACCCACCTCTTTGGGGGTTAGGTAGGTAGGGAGACAGCTCGGCCGACTAACTGATGACAACAACAACAGCAACAAACAACAGCAACACGAGGCACGACTCACGGTTAAGGCTTCTTTGAACGCCTCTCTCCTCGACTTTTCGAATATACGATGGGCAGCCCGGTCATCGTCGGTGAAGTTGCGGACCCTCTTCTTCTTTGCTCGTCGGTTGTGTTGATTCTGCGGTGCGACAGCAGCAGACCCGACCGGGTTTCTCTCTAGCCTCTCTAGGCTCCCAGGAGAAGGCCCGTCATCGTGCCCGCTGGAGGACATTGGGTGTGGGATACTACTACTTGGCTGTCGATGGGGGTCAGGGGCGGAGAGGGGGGTAGCACATTTCCCCAGGCGATCGTCGGTGCTATTTTCTGCTTTTTGGTGGTCCCTGAATTGGGGTTATAGATACTGGCTAAGGTGATGCGACTTCCTTCGGATTCCAAAGATGGGAATGACCTAGATGTTTCGAACCATCGAAAGGTAGGTTTTCCAACTAGGTGAACAAGCCAAAGAGCTCAAGGGGTTCGATTGTATGTTGTCGGTCTCGACCTGCCAGCCAACCAACAGAAGGCGACAAGAACTTACCGATTGAGCGAGGGTTGATGACAGGGCTCAGAGCCTGCTATTGTATGTAGGTGATTCAGTATGTGCTTCTAACCTACTATTCTATAGGACGTGGGAATCCTATCCGGCGCCAACTCCACTTCCGCTCCCTCTCCCGCTCTTCTTCTTCTTCAGCTCTTCGTTCCCAGACCTGAGGGAGTTCCCATCCACCTGGTCGGCGCGGGCAATACCTACCTCTTCTCTTTCCTAGGGGATGACTTAAAAACTAAGGTTAACACTTCTCATTGGCACTCGTAACAGCGGTGAAAGATTCATACTGCGGGAAGTGATCGATTTGGGTGAGATGTGAGGAGAGGCTATGGCCCTATGGGTAAGAGGCTGGCATGCTGGTCGCGGAAAACCAAGATAATTCTGTTTCTGCATAATAAGGGCGGAATTAGGAGCAATCCGGGGGCAAGGGTCGATAAGGGAGCTGGCTGTGCATATCCCTACTGCGCATGCATACAGATTCTTATTAGTTTCCACAACCTTCACAAGTTCACAGCGTCTACCTGCTTCCTCACGGTAGGTTCATAAGCCTTGGTGCGGTATTGTTTCCTGGTTGTTTATTGGGTAAACCAGCCAATGTCGAGTTTAGCCCTCCCTTCAACGAAGCAACTTGCCGTGTCTGGAGATCAAATCTCCAGTCGTTGGCGCCCTGGGCAGCCTCACAGAGGGAAATGCAAAAGAACGCATGGGCAACCGGCTGTCGCACCTCACTTGGTCCATACCTAGGGTGGGAAGTTTTGCAGTGGGGGCCAGGACTGCTGTAGGTGCCCTTGGCAGCTCGAAAAACAAAACCTGTAATCTCTCCTACCATTATATTCAGCTTCTGCAGTCGTCGCTGCGCTTGCCTGGCAGGATTCTACCCCGCTATGGACACGTCTGTGTCTGAGACATGCAGTCTAGTGCCTTTATCTCACTCGCTCGAGGACCTGGTGGTAGGTAGGTATTCTGCAATGCTTCATGGCTACTGCCAAAAGAATGGAAAGTTATTTGTACTTGATCTTTCCAAATGTTATTCTGTTACCTTTTCCCCCCCTCTTATTTTGAACTCAGTACTTGGACGGATAATTACTTAAGGTAATGATTCGATGATATGGGTTGGTGGGTGTATTTCTCCCTAGACAATTGAGCGGAATCTTGTTCAAGATTGCCCCCGACCAGGCTGTGAGAGTTCCCACCTCACTTAAAAACCAGCGACAGGATGCGTCAGGGATTAAGTCGTTTTTGGCAGCTGCGAAAGATATGACGTTGAGTCTGAGACCAGCATGTGCGAAAGCATCTCGCATTTCCCGTAGTAACGGTTGATCGCTAGGTGCCGCAGAGCCTCGACCGTTTTGCCCGCGATTGTCGTTCTCCTTGTGCTGATGTTGCGAGCAGAATGTAGAGGGTGTCTGAGGGATAGCAGAAGTTTGAGTTGGTGATCGCCAACGCTGTCAAGCCACAATCGTCCCCCAGGACGATTTCTCTTTCCCACCTCTTTGGGTGCAGAATGCAGATGGATATAGGGCTCTCCTTGGAGAGCGAGCTCATGGTCAGAGTCACCGATATGGTAGGTTCAGCTGGCGCTGACATTGAAAGACGTGGCTTGACAACAGTGTAGGAAGACTCCTACGGCCCAGTAAGAAGGGAGACCCCCACCCCTGACGGTCCTGGCTTGCATAAGGAGGAATGGCGAGCCTATGGAAACCGCGGGTTCCTGCGCAGGTGACCGTTCATCCCAGTTACCAGGCCCTAACGTCGAGGAGAAAAAGGTCCCGGGGAATGGCCAAGGCTGGCTAGGTACCTACTTACCCGATATACTCTGGGTACAATAGCCGTACCATCCGAACGGAGATTTCATGAGTTCGATTCTACCAAGTAGATGGCTCAAGCAGATCCATTGGACTTGAATGGCTCTCTTCTTCTGCTTATTTGGAGGCAAGTAAGAAAACCCCTCTAATACACTTTATGTGATAAATCCGGTGCTGACGCGAGACTGGACTGGGCGACTTCTTTGCACTATGCATGTCATTCAAGAATCCTTGGGGGACCCCTATCCGTCCATATTTAGGGTCTCGTCTAGCGTCCTTTGGGAGAAAAGACGACAGCAAAAGGTCTGAGTGACGCTCCTATTTAGGATGACCACGTAGCATGTCGCGCCATACCCTGGCGATTCGATTGGGGGTGACATCGCTCCTCTTCTGACTTATTATTAGTTGCGCAGTATAATCGCGCACGCGCGTGGCTCGATGTCCACATGTCGATCTGTGAGAGGCCCAGGATCTGCCGGTGCTATCCATAGATACAGGTACAGCAGTGCAGCGGTACACACGTACCCATGCATCACACGAAGGCTGCCAAGATCTGTGGGAAACAAGGCTGAGAGTGGGCGGGGTTTCTGTTGGGTTACAAGCTTTACCAAATTACCAGTCATCCGCCGGCTGTTTCTGACGAGCTCTACTGCTGTAGGCATCTACCTTGGTCCTTTGCTGCTACACCCCGGCCGTCGTGACCGCTGACTGTTTTAAATAAGTATTCAGATTACCAATCTGTACAGTAGTGCACAATACAGCCGTAGAGCACTGTTGTACGCAGAATATGGATATCGGGTTTCCGGTAAATCACGGAGGGGTGAGCCATCTCTCCGTGCCTGAACTTTGGTACCTAAGTGCCTATAGGGACCACGCCAAACTTCTCCAGACGTTCGGGAAGTGTCACGTGGATGTCTATCTTCTCTACTAAATAAAGTATGAGAGTAGTAGCCTCCGTGCCTGTCGATTTCCTGATACACTTTGCAGGCTAGAATGAGATAGCCTCACGAGTCACTGAGGTACAGTACATGTTGAAGGTTGATACCTTTATTTCGTGTATGTACTATGGACTCGGACAGTTCGGAAGAGGCCGATGCTAAAAGGCTGTCCCACACAACATTTTAGAAAGCGAAAAAAGGCTCCTTGTGGAGCAGCTCCTCTGGTGGCAGTGGAAATCTGTTGGGTGAAATTCTCGGCGTACCCAGTACACGGGATATCATTTGAGACACGTGCCCAGGCACATGCTGTACGGCTGTAAATACATGTAGGAATCAACCGTATTTGCTCACACAGTACATGACAGTAAAAAGTTGTACCTTCATCTTCACTTGTAACGGTCTGGGCTGTTTCTTGTGGTGAGGTACACAGTATGCAAATCGGTCTTTTCCAGTACAGCATAGTACCTCCTCAAGTCCAAGAGTACACGTGACCTGCTGCTCTCTGTCACAGTAATTACAAGTACGGCGTACCGGCGAGACTTCATAGCCCAGAAAGCATCCTGCAGATGCAATAATATGACACTACACAGTACACTGCGCTTGAAGGGTCCTTGATTACCAGGTTATGTGGTGGGGGCAGTTATGCGGATGTTGTCAATCCACTGGGTTCATGCCTGCTATGTTCAACTTGCAGCAAGAAGCCTGTCCGAGCTTCCAGGGTTTTGGGATGTTTTGCAAGTGTACCTAGGTTAGGGACTCGGAGCTTCAACTTGCATCTCGGGGTCCAATCCCGATCACTGTGTAAGATAGCGGAGGCAGGTCACAAAGCCTCTATATCTGCAGGTAGGCTTTATATTAGAAATCCTAATCTGGATATTGACGTTTAGAGAACACATTCCCTAGTAACCAGATAGCATCAGCATTGTCCAGTCCCAAGGGCAAACTTGCAAAGTTACCAATTTGGGGTTGAGTTCTTCGGTGTCACGATGAGTAGCAGATAGGGGAGATGGTCTCCTTCTCTACATAGTAAAATGATGACCTAAACGACCAATCATACATACGTCACCATCAAGCGGGCCCTCTACCCCAGAACCCCAGATACTGCCAACTCATCATATCAAAATTACCAAAATCTAAGAAATTAAAAACTTCCACAGGTTAGAAAATCTCACAAGGCCTTAGAAAACTGGCATTAACAGTGAGACCAAGTTAACAAAGGGCCTGGCTTTGCCTTCCATGCTAAGTTTTTCTCTTCAGTAGACTTATGATTAAAACATTCAAATCTGAATTAGAAATGTATTCCTGCTTTCTACATTTCTGGTTTTCAGTACTACTGTCCTTCTGTTCACCGAGACAGAAATGAATACAGCTGTACAGTGTTAGAATACATTATGCCTGCTTATAGGTACTAGTAGCTTCCAAGCAAGGGTGGCAGTGGTTTGGTGTCCCTGACTCCCTACAAGCCAGGTACAGCGCTAGGTACTTACTTACATTGAGCGTCTGTGACACTTGTCAGACACACACTTGTAACAATTGTCAGATGTGCGACGGAGTCTATTCAAGATACGTAATGTACTGCATACGACAGTATGGACCGTCATTAATACCTATCCAGTCACAGGCAGGGTTGGTTTTCCTCACCAGTACAATGATGTACTCAGTAGTAAACATTGGGCGTGCGGCCTATTAGGCACATACCAAGTACTTATTGATTGATGTACCCATCTCATAATGGAGATTCTTCGTAATACATGTATGTACCGACTTACTTCCAATACAGTACATGTATGATGTGCATATCTATGCTGTACTGTTACCACCTGTGAACGGGTTACCCACTGTTACCCACCACCAGAATACGGTTGTAGGTTATGCATACAACATCCCCAAAACATCTCGCGTTGTTCAACAACGGCAACTTGGACCTTGATTAACTGGCTTCGATTTCTGTCTCCCCCCCATTCCTCTCGACAACAAACAATAATGACCATTTCTTCCCGGTCATGGATGAATCTCGCGTGGCCCTACCATTATTGACCATTACAAAGCCGTGTTATTTTTTTTTTCACCTTGCTAGCTTGGTGCCACGCTGCATTGCATCCCCCACTGCACATTCATTTGCCCTATCCGACCTATTGTGTCATTCGAGCGCTCCTCACTAAATAAATCTTTCGCGCGACCAAAGAAATCGCCAATCCTGCGTCCCAGACTTTCCCTCCTCCCTGAGCCACCAACCAGACGGCACACAAGCGCACAAGGGCACAAGGGTACGAGCGACGACCGTTGTCCCCGACCAACTTTTGACCAATCCGTATCCATTCGTATCCATACGTCCATACTACCAATCTGTGCCGCTTCGTGCCCCTTGGTGCAGAAAACCGGATCCAAGCTCCGATCGGCGGATTGCACAAAGTGACGTTCTGGGGCGCGTGACGACCAGGCTATTGGGCCTACAATCTGGGGGAGGAGCAGCGAGACGAATACCAGTGACACCGATCTTGCCGTTCGTTTACCTATCTTGAGATCCGAGAAGGCCCCTTTACGATAAGGTTTCGGTGGAAGGTTGAGTCGTATGCGCACGCCGCTACGTTGTCCCACTACGATGGTCGTTCTAGACGAGAACACTTCGGCTATTCGTTTGCGCTAGACCCGATCTTGGATGAGGGTGGGTGGCATGAAGCTGTTCTGAGCGACGTGGTTCCAGTCTGTGCACACAAGTCACCCACAAACTCCGTGAGCACCACAACCAGCAGTTTTTAACAGTAGGAAATCGCTGGGCGGTCAGACGCAATGGCGGACACCAACGCCGCTGGCTTAGAAACCAGCCTGTCAAGTCTGAACTCTGTCGACAATGACACATCCGTGCCCTCGAGCGCCAACCAGGATACCCAGCCTTCCAAGTGGACATCGGCCTCTACTTCTTTGGCGGGTTCCCCTGTCCAGTCGAGAGATCCGTCGCCGTCGAGGACAGCCAAGGTCGCCAGACGAACAAGCAGTGGATCTGTACCAGCATCATCGGGAAGAGACGGCGTCAGACTGGACCCGAGCCCCTCTAGGACAAGATCAAACATCCCTACACCGTTTCCGGCACCGCGATCGCAGCTGTTATCGGCCGCCAAATCCAACCTGCCTCTCCCATCCGGTTCCGAGGTTACCACATCACGGGCTCCTGTTCCACAGAAGTCTTCGGTGGCCAGCGAAGCCTCTAAAGACGCTCCCAGGTGGCCCGTCTCTCCGCGGCTTAAATCACCACCCCCGAGTTTTACGCGGCCGACGGCTGCCTCGTCTGCGCGTAGGAACGAACCAGAACCTCCCCTCATCAATGTACAACGAGCCACCCCTTCACCCCATGTGGAGTCGATTTCGCTCTCTGCGTCTGACATCGAGGCTGAGGAAGCCCATCTGTCGTCCGGCATGAGGACGCCAAGTCGCGGCCCGAGCATCTGCTCATCCATCCTGGAAACGGTGCAGGAAGTCAGTCAGCCCAACACACCACAACCGAGCTTGGATGCTGCCCTACGGAGACTCGAGGAGACGGCGACGTCACAAGAGGAGGCCCGGAACAAGAACCCCGACCCCACATCGGGCAGTGTCGTCTCCAGCCAACACCCAACTAATAGCGATAGTGGGAGCGACAGCGGGAGTGTCAAGACCAACACGAGGCGATCCAGTAGCGTTGCGCCGCCGCCTCCGTTACATACCCGGCAGTCTAGCTCGGCGCTCAAGTTTGGTAGGGGGCAGACTTCGGGCGAGAGTTCGTCCAGAAACATGACTGTCGAAACTGAGCAAGTCAACAATATTGCGCGGTTGTCATTGGCGCCCAAAGAGAGCGGGAAAGGGCCCAACGGAAGCCTGAGGACTCGTCCCAGTACCGAGACGATCAAACCGAAGAAGGACAGGAAGAAGCCAACTAGGAAACCGGCTGGTAATGGTGAGCCACAGCTCTTAATTTCGATGCCGAAGCTCCGACATAGTTGTTCGCGGAGATCGATTTCCTTAGCTTATCGTTCGCCGTCTAAACTCCACGGTCAAGGATCGTTGGGTGAAGAGGTGTCGAGTCCGAAGCTGGTCAAGCGATCAGCAAGGACGCCTAGCTTAACTGCCCAAGTGGCTAGCTTGCTAACTCGTGGACCTCGTCCAGCCTCTTCGAAAGCAGATATCTTCGAGGCCAAGGTCGCTAGTGCTGTCGAAGAGGCCGACTCCTCAGACTCGGACGAGACCTTTGTCTACGATTCGAATCCGCCGGATGCTGAACGACCCCGTAGGTTTCACTCTCGAACTCCAAGTGCGGCTTCCATGGTCAGCCAGCTGGATCGCAACGGGATGCGATCTATTCATGCTGTCCTCGAAGGTGTCCCCCAAAACGCGCCCGTGAAGAAGAACATGAAGTTTGTCAATACTCACATCAGCACCGGCAATGAGGCTTACCAAGGTGAAGACGATGGACGGGGGACTGGCCGGAGTAATGTAGGCTCGACACGGGGAACAGCGCGCCACTACCACCCCGGCCGCTGGGGCAGGAACAACGGCAGTAATCATCCTTCGCTGTTTGATAACGAGTCTCCATTCCCGAACGCGACACGGTCCAAGTTCTCGAGCGGCCATTCCAATAAGACATCTAACCCTTCTAGCCCGCGCTTCGCCACGGCCAACAGGGGTTGGTTATCGGGCGGGAAGCAACAAGGTCGGCTAACCAACGGGTTCGACATGGACGATGCGGCGACGACGGGAGCGGACGATGAACAGACGCCTCTTCTCCAGCCTAGCCTGATACGATCTCCCCGAAGCGGTCGTGGCCGACGTGTGCCCCTGCGCAATCTGGAGTCTCAGACATACCGGCAAAACCCGTCGTTTCTCAACCGTTTCGCGAGTTGTCTCGTCCTCACCGTGATGCTGCTCCTCGTCGTCACCGGGGCCATCGGCTTCATGTTTGCAACATCACAACCGCTGACTGATGTGCAACTGTTGAAGATTGGAAACGTGCTCGCCAGCGAGCAGGAGCTCATGTTCGATCTTACTGTGCGCGCACACAATCCCAACGTCGTGGTAGTCATGATCGATTCGGCCGATTTAGAGGTGTTTGCCAAGTCGCCACATGCCGGGACAGACTCGGAATGGTGGCGCCACCCTCAGGACGATGATTTTGTGGCGCTCGACGACCCGAAAAACGATCCGCCTAAGGTTGGGGAGCCTTCGGACGGCGAAAGTTCTCCCGTCATGAGGTTGGGGAATATTCACTCATTCGATAGCCCCTTGACATACGAGGGTTCCTTTTTCCAGCGCAGTTTCACAACTTCGGCCGGAGAACTGCGGCTTGCTCGGCCTGGAAACAGCACCGATAGTGGCACAGAGCGATGGGAGCGCATCATTGCGGACGAGTTCACGCTTGTGATCAAAGGCGTCCTCAAATATACACTCCCGCTCAGTCAGAAAATCCGCAAGGTGCCTATATCGGGCAAGACTCTGGTCAAGCCCAACGCCGCAAACGACCCGGCGCTTCAACCTAACCGAGAGAAAGATCCCTCTGGAGTGACAACATGGGCAGCCTGACCCTACAACAACTTCCCTTTGTTCTTATGTTACGATCCTGTATATTGAGCGAGCATGTTTTTCACACTGGGAGCCTCTGGCGTTGGATCCAGCCTTGACCACACAGCGACTCCGGGCGGTGCCCGCCAACGGGCCTCGAGTCGCCTAGGCCTGCTGATTTGCTTTTATTGTTGCTATCTCCCCTCCGGGGCGGAGAAGATTGGCCCTCATGCTCCGAAAACACATACATATATATACCAGGCGTCATTTTGCCCCTTTTCAGTGCCCATAGAGCCTGACGGGATGGATGGATGGATGGATGGATGGAACCGAAAATAAAGAGGAAGAAGAAAATAGAACGAAGGTATAGCCATGGCATTAAACGGACTAGCCTAACCCAGCGGGAGTTCGCGACATTCGCCTCTTTGACTGGTTTCTCCTTGGAGGGTGTTACCAAGTGGGCTTGTTTTTCTTCTTCCCACATCAACGGAATTGTGATGTTCTGAAATATTTAGAGAGGGCCGTGGCGATCACCCTCAGAGAAAAGCCAGATACCCAAAGACATCACGAGATGAGGTCTCAACTGTATTTTTTGTAATGACAGAAATGCCCGCTTTTTTTCCATGAGCGAAAGATCACAATAAAGAGAAAGTTGACACCGAGATTGATAAGACAGGATTGGAAAACAATCTTGTAGATGATTTTAATTCCAAAGGCTGGTTTGCTTGACTTATGTTTTCTCTATCAATCTTTACTGCTACTCTCCCTGTATTCTACGTCGACGTTATAGGTAATTAATTAGTAGGGATAGATAAATAGCTAGGTTAGGTTAGCTGGCAGCCGGCTGTCTAACAGGCAGGCAAAATGAAGCTGTAAAAGTCGCTCGTTATTTTAATAGTGGATAGAGAGAAGGTGAAGGGAGAGGAAAAGGTCAAGGACGTAAGTAAGACGAGTTTACGGCATGTAAGAAAGAAGTGATGCTTAACTTATTAGATCTAGCGTCTAGAGTCTATAATGAGAGAAGTAAGTACAAAAAAAAAGGAAAGCCACCCTCAAGAGGTTCTAAGTGGGGGGGAGATGAAAAGAAAACAGGAGGACCAGAGACAAGGCAGGGGAGAAGAGGAAAGGGGAAGAGAAGAGAAAAAGGCAGGAGAGAGAGAAGCACGAAAGAAAATTAAGGGCAAAAGTAAAATCTTAAGAGTTAAGTATTTATCCAAATAGTTTTCTTTCCACACCCAGGGACTCATCTTCGTCATCGCCATGTAATTACGCCCCTAACCAGGCAAAGCGGCTACAACCAACTACACCTAGCTAGCTAAATAGGTATGTTTGACAAGACGAGCACTGAGGAGAAAATAAACAATGTATAATTTCGATTTCCCCATCTCCAAACCCTCTTCTTACTCCGAATTCCTCCCTCATCCGAGCTAAAGGATACATACATACGGTACACAAACGCCGACATGAAAATACCCCTGTGATTATAATAAAAGTGCTAAAACAGTTACCTCGGCAAAGGCAAGGGTCAGGGTATGGCATGTACTTCCTCTCTTTATCGCACCTCGGCAGCGACAAGCTTGAGGATCTCCTCGACGCTCTTCCTCGCGTTCTTCGGATGCTTCGCGATGCGCTGCCAGACCTCCCCGTGCCTCGGCTCGACGGCGACGCACTTCTTCACGACCTCGGCCCTCTTCTCTTCGGTGCCGTGCTCGCACAAGAACTTGTAGTACCAAGCCCAGCTGTCGCCCAGGTCCGAGTCGCGGACGAGGGCGCGCTCGAACCAGTTCTGCGCCTTCTCGAGCCGCCGCTCGCCCCAGAAGATGCGCGCGACCGCCACCAGTAGCACCGGGTCGTTCTCTGCCTCCTTGACGGCCTCCACGGCCCGCGGCTTGCGCTGCTTCGGCTCCGTGAGGTGCCAGATCTTCTCGGCCCAGAGGAGGCCCTGCTTGTTCTTGGGCACGTCGCGGCGGGCCCGCTCCATGAGCGATTCGGCTTGCTTGTTGTCGCCGGCGCGTAGCTCGAGCCGCACCGACTCGCACCAGAGCTCGGGCGACTTGGGCACGGCGAGACGGGCACGGTCCAGTACTGAGCGCGCTTTGGGCAGGAGGCCGAGCGACTCTTCCAAGCGGGAGTAGAGCAGCCAGAGGGGCACGGAGGACGGTACGGCTTTGACGCCTGTCGCGTATGCCTCGCGCGCCTGTGGTTTCTTGCCTATATCCTCGTAGATCTGGCCTTTCATCATCCACAGCTTAGGAGCAGCTGGGAAGAGGTTCAAGGCCTGCTGCACCAAGTCGAGTGCCTCGTCGGAGTTACCGAGTTGCCGCTCGAAGGCCACGCTCTTCATCCACACACGATCGGTTGGCGCCTCTTGGCGCGCAGTCTTGAGCAGGCCGCGAGCCTGTTCTGTCTGGTTGTTCTCGGCTTCGAGTTTGACGGCCGCGAGCCAGATGTCTTCGTTATTCGGGTTCTGCTGAAACGCACGGGCGAGCACGCGACGAGCATTGTCCACCTCTCCGGCCTGCCATTTCTCCTTGGCCAGCATCATCCACATCACCTCACTGTGTGGGACGGCGTTGACCGCCTTCTCCAGTAGTTGCCACAGGTCTTCTCTCTGTCCGTAGTTCCTTTCGAGGTCTGCCGCTGCCAGCCATATCGTCTTGCTAGTTGGGAAGACTCGTAGTGCATAGGCATATATCGCACGAGCAGTCTCGTACTTCTCCCTGTCGATGCTGCCACGCGCATCTTCTAGCCAGGTTTCTTTTCGGTCGTCATCCTCATCGAGGCCGTAACCCAGGGTTTCCTGGATAATGGCACGGCAGGTCTTGATAGCCCCTTCCTCCTCGCACTTCTCGGCTTCTGCGATCCATTCTTCGCGTTTCGGCATGCCCGACTTTTGGACCAGCACGCGCGCGGCACGGTTTATCAAGACGCTGACCTTCTTTTCTTCTTGGCCCAGCTGCTCTTGCAACCTTGCGGCAGCGATCCAGATCTCGTGTGATGTCGGGCAATGATTGCGCGCCAGGTTGAGCACCTTCTGCGCGTTTTCCGGAGTCTCTAGACGGGCTAGCGCCAGCCATAGATCGACGGACAAGGGAATAAGTTGCGTGGCCTTTGCGAGTAGCAACCTCGCATCGTCCGGGTCTTCCTCCAGGTTAACAGCCTCCTTCCACAGGGCTTCGGATTCGGGAATATTGTCTAGTGCATGACGTATGACTCGCTTCTTGGACCGCGCATCATCCTCCAGCTTCATAGCCTCGACCCAAAGCCGCACGGACCGGCTGTTCTTTTTGATGGCATTGGCAGCAATAATCCTGGCATTTCGTTGGTCATTGAGTCGGATGTTTTCGAGCCATACGTCCTCGTTCTTGGGGCAGTGTTCACAGCCACGAGCGATGACGTTCCGCGCCGCGACAATTTTGCCCGCCAGCTCCTCGAGACGTGCAGCGGCAATCCATCCCGGGCCATTGTTCGGATTCGTCTTGATGACAGACTCAAGTAGCTCCCTGACTCGGTTGATGTCGCCCACCTGGGCACTTTCGGGCAGTTGTGACTTGGCAAGACTGGTCAAGTATCCCTTGGGGTCGACGCTGGTTGCAGTGCCGACCGTGGTGGCAGTTCCACTCGACGCTTGGTCGAGCCTGACTTGTAGCACCTTGTCTCTCGCTTGTCCGATCTTTGCGAAGTCGGTGACGGTTCCGTCGGTGCCGTTCGCCGAAGCAGCTACCGAGGCAGTGCCATCGTCGTTCACAGTAGTCCCGAGTTCGCCCGCCGTGCTCGCCGCAGCTAACACACTATCAGGTACAGCATAGAAACGCTGAAACCTCGCTTGCCTAGCCCGCTTATTCCGGCCTGTCAGATCGCCCACCTCGGGCAGGGATGCCCACTCGTCCTCGGTGATGCTCTCAAGGCCTCGTTTGAGATCGGCGAACTGTTGCGAAATCTTGGGATTCTTGCGTTCGTATTCTTCGCGCTCTGCTTTCTCACGGGCTTCCCTAATCGAATAAAAATGGTCGGTAACTTTCTCCACTAATCCCAGATAAATTGTGAACTCGTCGGGGCAAAAGAAACAATGAGCGAGGAACGGGTACTAACCTTCGAGCTCTCCGGCGCTTGTCCATCTTCTCGTCTATCTCATGATATATCCGGTCTGCCTCGTCATCATCCTGGTCATATATACCGCCCGCAAAGAGACCGACCTCGTTGTCGGGATCTTGGAACCGTTCATCGGTGTCATCGTCTTCCTGCTCCTTCTTCTTTCCCGTAGAAGGATCGGTAAAGCCGAGCTGGGCTGCGCGCTTAGCAAGCGCTTCTTTTATCTGGTCTTCCGAGGGGCCTTCCCTCGCAGGACCTAAATCTGAGCGGGTTGTAAAGCCAGTTGCACCACGTCCCAAGCCGGCGACATAATTCTCGGGCGCGGGCTGGTTTAAGAAGTCGCGTCGCCCCGTCATGGTGACGTCGTGAGCTCGTCTGTTTTATCTGTTACTATCAATGAGATATCTAAAAGTACTGGATATCCATCCAAGGGTGGCAGGATGCAGAAGACCCAGGAGACTATCTAGCTGTAGATGTGTTGTTTTGTGTTTTGATTAGATAATGAAGCGTTAAAGATCCCGCTCGAAAGTGATATGTAACTTAGGTACCTAGGTGCTTATGTACTTACCTTAGCCTGCCTCGGAAGAATTTAAGGTGGGCATCAATACTGTGTAACTGAGCTAGCTAGCTTAATGATAAAGCTACCTACCTAGTGTCTGAGTGTCACGGTTACATAAGTCTTTTAGCCATTGAGGCTAGCTGGGGTTCCGATAAGATAAGACCTTATTTTGTGGATGTGTTGGAGCCTCCTACTCCCTCCTATCAAAAAAGGTCCCTTGAATTGCCCCTCGGAAGTACCTACACACGATATCATTTACATCGGCGGCCTTTAAGGGGCTTCTAACCATTGCAACGTACTTCCCCTTGTGAAAGGTTTTCGAGATTTCATATAAGCCCTTGGTTAGCCCAAACCTCCGAGTTATTTAAAGACCAAACCCACTTACTCCTTGCAACTGTCGCCCACCATGGGGAAGGCCAAGACATCGAAACGTGGGAGTGCAGGCTCAACGCCATATGATCGACCAGCGAAGAAGAATGCAGCCGCAAACAATGTATTTAAATTCACGTACGTCCATTCTCGTGGGACTAGGGAGAGCGAGGATCATTGGAATTCGGTAAACTAATACCCGTACAGAAAGGACCTTGGCCAGCATATTCTGAGAAATCCAGGCATAGCTCAAGCCAGTAAGGATATCATACTCACGTCTTATCATGCACCATCTCACCGAGATCGATCTCACTGCTCATACCAGCTGAGATGTGTATGACAAAGTGAAATCAGCTCTGACCTCGGTTTCCAAACAGTTGTGGATAAGGCTTATTTAAAACCTACGGATGTTGTTCTAGAGGTGAGGCCTCATGATAAATCAACCTTTTTTTCATGCGCTGATAAGACTTGACTAGGTCGGCCCTGGAACGGGTAACTTGACTGTGCAGATCTTGAACCAGGCTAGAAGAGTGATAGTAAGTCTGCTTCCTAAGAAGGAACCCTGAAATAGGGGCTAACCACCAGACAGGCGGTGGAAATGGACCCCCGAAGTATGTACATGCTCATGTCCGTATCCGTCACGGCGATTTATGACTGATGTTGGACAATTAAGTGGCTGCCGAGGTTACGAAACGTGTTCAAGGAAAACCGGAGCAAAAGCGTCTAGACGTCATACTGGGCGATGTTATCAAGCAAGATCCTCTGCCAGATTTCGATGTAAGTTGACTATACTACATTCCGATAATGGCCGGTCTAATAAGTCCATGACAGGTCTGCATATCAAACACGCCATATCAGATTTCCAGTCCTCTCGTGTTTAAGCTTCTGAGGATGCCAAGTCAGTAGCCCCTTTTCCAGACGATTGCCGTGACTCGGGTGGCAAACCGGCACGTTGCACAATCTCTCGCATCTATTCTAACCGCGAGTGCCTATAGAGCCTCCTAGAACGTGTGTTCTCATGTTCCGTAAGTTCTACCACTCCAAGACGTCAACGTGCAAAGCTGATATGGGTGTTCGATATAGAGAGAGAATTCGCTATGCGATTGTTAGTACTTTCAGACTCATCTGTCTCATCGAGTTCCTGTACTGACTGAACATAGAACCGCAAAACCCGGGGATTCTCTATACGTAAGCAATGGCCACCCTTTTTCTTTTCCTTACAAATATTTACGCTTCACTCTATCGGAAAGAATTGGGGACTAACTATCTGATCTAGTGCCGCCTCAGTGTAAATGCACAGTTCTGGGTATGTGAGCCGCCTTCTCTGGTATTACTGGCATGTTTGCTAACGTACCGCACAGTCCAAGATCTCCCACGTCTTAGTCGGTGCCCCTTCCTTCTGCCAACGATGCTGCCCGGCTTTATGTTGTCGTATATACTGTTTGCCTGACTAATATTGCTTTGATGGACAGAAAGTGGGAAGAGCGAACTGTGAGTGTTCCCCCTCGCCATCTTTATTGCCCCATCTATAAGCTAGATCAACAAATCACCCCTAGTCGTTATGTTTTCAAGGGCAACTGCTAACAACGACAAATCAGTCCGCCCTCCTCCCCTTGTCGATTCCAGCGTTGTTCGAATCGAACCCAAATTAGGATCTGAAAGACCAAACATTAGTTTTGATGAGGTGCGTCTCTCCATATGAAATACATTGCCACGAGTAGGGTTAAATGCTGACCCTAATCAAGTTCGATGGTCTTCTCCGTATCTGCTTCAACCGTCGTAATAAGGGTACGAGATTAAGACGTCTTCTCGTTCAGATCAAAGGTCACGGACAAGCCTTGTGCTAACTCTACGAATCCAGTTCTGCGATCTTTATTCCTGGCAAATAAGGAAGTCTTAAAAAGTCAGTCACCCCGATATAATCGCACAATATGATATACTCGATCAAATCCAGATCAAAATTGGCGAAACCAGGCTCGACATCTACTAACCATCGCGCAGTGCTCGAGACAAACTACCGCCTGTACTGTGCCACGCACGACATCCCCATCGACGAAGGCCTAGTAGACGACGCCGGCGAGGACGAGGAGATGGAAGTTGACAACGACAATGACAACGACCCCGACGCCGCGATGGATATTGACGGAGACGGAGACGGCATCCCGTCCTTCTTTGGCGCGGCCAAGAACCCGGACGAGGGGATGCTTTCGAGCGGCAAGAAGGGCGGTTCCCTGAAGAAGACGCGCGTTGCGCTCCTGGTCAAGGAGAAGGTCCGCAAGGTCCTCGAGGAAACCGAGCTTGTCGAGAGCCGAAGCGCTAAGCTGCACGAGAATGATTTCTGTAAGTGTTTGTTTGTCGTTCTGTTGCTTCGTTTCTCTGTTATCGCATGACCCCTGCTGACTTCATGTCTACAGTACGGCTTCTCGCAGCCTTCAACGCTGAAGGAATACACTTCTCCTAAACGAGCACGAGACTTGTTTCCTTTGAAACACATGGAAGACCTGGAAATGAGGGTGCATGTTGGGGCATTAAACATGATCCGGATTGTCCCAAGCAGGAGTTTCGGCGTTGTGAGGGAGAGACATAAGATCTTTGAATGTGCTGATTCATACGAGTACGTTGTTCATGGGGTACGAAAAATGCATGCTATAGAGACATAGAGGTATGCTGTTTCCAGCTAGTTCACATTGTTCCGGATTCATTCGAGATATCAGACATAAAGGTCGGAATTGATGGCTCAAATATAATCAATACAGAGAACAATTAACTGCAAGGCAACCGAATCCCATCCCTTCTTGGGCCATACCAGGCCACCTCGTGCGTGCAACGCAATCCGTGAGACACGCATCATTATACATAATCCCTTCCTTGGTCATTACAAGTCGTAGAGGAACCCGGTCTTCCTCCTCTTTCTTCCTTTCATTCAATAATTGATTTGACGCGTTTATTTACCGCCGAACCAGCTTGAGATGCCGCTCTTAGCCTTGGAGGCCTCGGCCTCGACCTTCTTGTCGAACTCGTCGATCTTCTTCATGGTGGCGGCTTTCGTGTCCTTCGCGTAGGCCTCGGCCTCACGCTTGGCCCTCTCGAGCTCGGCTTCCGTCTTGTTTAACTATTTGGGCGGGGTTACCACTGATTAGTACAAATGGACCTACAACTGGCAAAGGCATCATAGCCATGGAGACAGAGCAGAACGAGGGGGAGAGAAGTTTGAAATCGCTTACAGCATGGTCGACCTTGGCTCCCGCCTGGGCTCCGAACTTCTCGGCCTCCTTCTCGTACTCCTTGCCACGGCCGGGCAGCTCGCCTTTCACTTTTGCGGATAGCTTGTGTGCATCGGCTAGAAAGTCATTTGTTAGCCTGCTTGTATGGCACCCTCACTTCTTCTCACTCCTCTCCGCGAACGAATTGGGTGATATCGGCCAATGCCTTTTTCGTTCTTGGATTTGTGCACATACCCTCTGCCTGCTTCTGGGCAACCTTTCCGTTACCGCCCGCGGTGTAGAGGTAGTATCCGATGCCAGCGGCGGCAGCGCCACCGATGTAGAGGGGTGCTCTGGATCGAGACATGGCGCTGTGTGTTTTTGTTTACTGGGTTGTTGTTGTTTTTAGAAGGTTCTTGCCCGTGCAGAAACTTTGATTATACAGCTGTTTGCGGTGTGACGTTAGAGTTTATTAGGACTGGATTGGTGGGATTGACTTTGTATGGGTGAGAAAAGGATGGAGGGGGAAGCAGGTTGCTTTTAATATGAGGATTGTATTGGGGCTTATCGAGATGGACTGCTGACTTCATACGAAGCTTGATTTCTTCCTCCTTCCAGGCTCCAGCCTCCCCTGAGCTTCAGGTCATTGGACTGCCATCTGTTTGCTGGTGTACCTCACAGCAGTACCCTTTCCATCGCCATTGGCAGCTTGCAACAGAATCGAGGTGCAGGATGGACAGGATGCTATGACGTAACTGGCTGTAATTGCGGGGAGCTTTGTGCTTTCTTTGGTTGCTGGCTACAAGTCGCTGCTGCGATCATGGCACTAACCTCCTTAGGTAGCAAGTAATTACTAATTACATCATTGTTACCCCTTCAGCATCGTGCACTCCGTTCAGCTCCAGCAAGCGTGTAGAAGTAATTTATGTCTCGGGTTCTCTACTCAGCTCTGCCTTCAAGTTGTAATATTGCCTCCCCAAGCCTGTTACAGCTCATTTCCTGGATAAAATGGTAAGCACTCCTGTATTGGCACATCTATGCCATCGTGAAGACCCTGGAGTTACCACCTGTATCCGTCGTCATTAGCTCCCACTAACAAGATGAATACCCCAATCAATCTTGGCCTTTCATAGCCCAGAACTTAGGTTAAGTAATTTCCTACTTACCAAACTTCCACATACCTAGCGATCGCAAATTGGTATGTATCACGGGTCAATCGACCTTCTTTACGGCTGGCATCTACTTTTCCTAAATGTTCCTGTTCTTCTTTCCTATCCCGCAATGTCTCAGCTCTTATGTCCATTAAGTCTAGTTCAGCTGTGCTACTATTAGCTTGCCCTTGTTACAAATACAGGACTAGACTTCCCAGAAATTCGCTGCTTGCTTGTTTTAGTTGCAAGCTCGTCGCTCCACCTTGTCCTTGACCCCATAATTTGACCTCTGAAATCCCGGGTACCGCGGTTAGGCACGATCCAAGCTGCATTCACACGTTGCTTGTTTATCGGTCTCGCTGTCGCGTTTCGCTTCGCTATGTTTAGACGTGACAGGGTCCAGTCATGCCCAGATCCAGCCGTAGAGCTCACTCGCATATCCGCAGTTCCCGTCGAGTCGCACCACTCACCGATAGAGAAATCGACCACGAGATAGCCCTCGTCGACCGCGAAGAAAACGGCGACCTGAACTCTATGAAATCCCTGTCTCGCTCCGAGTCTCAAGCATCCTTAACACGCCATGCCAACGGCCATGCCAGCGATGATGGGAATGCGTCCATTGACGAGGGGCGGGCGGGAGAGGCCGGTCCTTCCCGCGCGCCGGTAATTGTGGAACATCCTAGCGATGAAGAAGCCAACTCGGGGAATACGAACCATAGCTCGAGTGGAGCTCACGATAGCAACGAGCGAGTCAGGGACAGCGGCCGTAAAAGCCGAGACCGAACTCACAGTCAACCGCGGCCCAAATCACCTGAATCAGAGATTGACATACTGTATGAGAACCAGCGCGGCGGGTTCCTCTGCGGCATACCGCTTTTCTCTTCGGCGGCGTTGGGAAACCTCGATCCGCCGGCCTGGACCAATTTTGCCCATAAACCTAGCCCTACCAATCCCCAAAACGCCCAAGTTCCCGATCCAAGCTGGGAATGGGCCTGGCCCGAATGGCGGATAAACCATGACGACTCAATCGAGGCCGATAATGACGGCTGGGAATACTCGTTCATGTTTTCCAAGAAGTTCTCGTGGCATGGCCCGAAGTGGTACAACTCGTTCGTTCGAAGGAGAGCATGGATTAGGAGACGAGTAAAGACAGGTAAAGGTTACCTGGCAATGGACGACCAAGCTATGAACCCTGCGTACTTTAACGTGTCGGCCAAGACACAGGACCGAGGCAGTTTCGGTACTGTCGAGGAGATGGATAGGATCAGTACGGATAGACTATCTTGGGCTTCTCCCCGAAGGTCACAGTCCAGGCCAAGAGGAGAGGGAGAAGAGCCGGCAACAACAATAGTAATCAAGACTGGTGAAGAACTGGTCAAATATCTCAGACATGTGCGAGTCGATCGGGAGAGGCTCGAAGGTATCGAGAACTATATCGAACACTGCACAGACGACTTGCTACCGCTACAGGATTACATGCACGAGATCATGGCCATGTTCGTGTTCCAGACGACGCGCCAGAAGCTTCTGTCGCGGCTTACGCAGCTGTACGACGAAGTGACTGGCGATGCGCCGAAGGGAAAATCAACGAAGACGCCCAAGGGCGAGAACTTGGCCGAGGCCATCAAGCATGCTGACGAGGAAGTCCGTAGGTTGGAATACTGGAGCGACATCAAGGGCATGGCCGAGAGCGGCGAGGCGGTCCGGGCCGTGGACGAGCAGAAGGGGTGGGACGCCGGATGGCAAGGGCTGGACAAGAGCGGCGCCAAGGGCATCAACGAGGACAAGATCCCCTGAAGATAGCCCCCCTCGAGGCGGACGAAATGGCGGAATAAATTGCATACATATCGATGTACATATATATATC
This sequence comes from Xylariaceae sp. FL0594, assembly GCA_022385605.1. Taxonomy (NCBI): domain Eukaryota; kingdom Fungi; phylum Ascomycota; class Sordariomycetes; order Xylariales; family Xylariaceae; species Xylariaceae sp. FL0594. The sequence goes on from MU280823.1 coordinate 78,742, forward strand.
ATACATTGGAATCATGCATCCTTGGCCTTTTTTACTTCATTCCTCAACAAGGTGAAGTATATTCTTGGATAATATTTATTATTTTGTACGTACAGCTGCCCATACAAGTTATGAAATATGTATAATGCAATGCCTAAATCATACAATCCTATTCGATATTTTATGCAGCTGAGTTACAGCTGAATCTGGGCTAGGGCAGGAGATCTAGGCATACGGTCCTAAATTACACATACATGTAGGTAGGGTATGTAGGTGTTCTCTTCACTTTCCAGAATCTTTTCAAAGGGCAGGGTATCACAGGCGGATAGTCGAATATGTCAGGCAGGCTAGACTAGTGAGGGTTGGCTGGTAGGTTGGCTATCGCATATACGAAACATGCCTACCTACCTGCCTGCTAGACCATCTTCTGTATACATGCACATGCACTTGCGGAACTTCGGAAGTGGGCTCTCTCGCGTATCAGGCTGCCCGGCAAGCCTGGGCGGCACAGAGGAAGTGGTAGGAGGGGGAGGTTTAAATGTATCCGGCTTGATTAGTGTTTGTTGTCTAAGGTAGATACTGTCTAACCTAGATACTACCTATGTACTTGAGTAGGTTCAGGTAAGAGAGAGTATTGGGATACATGCGTACTATCTCATATTAATACGATCTGAATGTGCGTAGGCAGACTCGGAAGTGCCGCACATTGAATCTAACCTAACCTAGCTGGAGGTAATGTATGTATGTATGTGAACGTACAAGAACCTGGTCCGAATAGGGAGCCGTTTGTTATTAGGTAGATAGGCTCGGCCCGGATGTGGATGTGGCGCGCTAGCATCTCGGATAGATCTCTCGACTCCGTTATCATCGATAAATGTGCACATAAATGCGGCCTTGGATTGGTCCGGCTACCGAGGCGAGGATGCAGGTATGTAACTTTAGGGAACTAGGTACATTAGGGAGTTGGGCGGCTGTCAAACAAAATTGTCAGACTCCCGTACCTACCTTGATACAACACCGTTGCATTCGCTTAAAGCCTGCCACGCCGCTTTTCAAAGCACGCATGCACGCACTCAGCTGGGGCTGCTGACCTTTTGGCCGCAGGGCTCGCGTACCAAGTTTAGCTTGTTATTCCCTATCTATTGAAAAATCAGAATCCATATTTACATGCGTATCGGTCGATTTTCCTTCCTGGGCGCTTAGGTTAGATTTCTGGGACCCGAGAGAGCATCTCCCCACCCTTGTCAGCCAGTCGCGTTCCTGCATTGACGATGATTATGGATGTATGTGTTGCTGTGCCATGTGGATTTGCGAGATGCAAAGATGCCTACACCTTAACGTAAGTAGTTCTAGAATCTCGGGCCCGATTATACCTGCTACTCTTTGATTTCTAACCGTTAGGTGGGTTGTCTAGAGATAGAAAGGCATGTTTTCTCGGGGATGTCCGGGCTTTATCGAAGATGCTGATACTACCTACCTACCCACATACTAACATACCTAAGTACTTTACCAGCTTACAGTAGAATAGCGAAAAGGCTGTGAACTGCCTACAGACTACATACACTAAGCGAGGGATAACGGCAAGCGTGCAGATATTGGCAGCCGGTGGGGGGGAGCACCTTTCCTGGCGATAGATAGCTAAGCGCCGGAGGCCAAAGCAAAAGGCTTCCCCAAAAGTGCTCGAAGATAGCAGCAGTTGGCACCGTCACGGTCACAGTTGCGACGTAAACGATGCTAATAGGCTTTTGCCATGCTAACTATCGAATATCCTCGGCGCCAGCCATCGCCTTCATTCAAGCTCGTTCTGCTACGCGAGATGATGGATAATGGCATAGAAGGCGCTGAAGCCGGTGAGCCACACTTTTACCTCTCTTTTCTTTTTCGTCTATCTGCGTCTGATTGAGGCATCCTGGCCGTTGACCGTTGCCGGTGGCGTTACCAACGACAGCTGCTCGAGTCTGTGGTGAAGAGGTAACCGTGTACACACTTATCGAGATTATCACATCGAGTTATCATGATTCATGGCCAATATTTATATACACACAAGGAAGAGAGATAGAAACAGCAGGCGCAAGAGCGTGAACATGACTCCCAAATGGGTAACCGGTTGGTAATCTATAACACCAACAAGACAGCTGCACTTCGCCTTCCTTCTTTTCGGGTTCCGCTCGATGAAACCGCTCCCTCCTTCGCAGTTTCCTTTCCATTTTCGTTGCCTACCCCATACTGCAACCTACCTATGCAGTTACCTACTTACTTACAGTGCTACACGCCTGCATCCTCCTTTTTGCTCCCTACTAGTCTTTCGGCTCCCCGATAAATACTCTCATTCTCTCCTTCCTTCTCCTTCCCCTTTCTGGCAAGTTTCGTTGACGATCATAACATCTTTCTCTCTCACTTGCACACTATGATGAGATCGCTGCAGAGAGATTACGGATCCATGGCCGTGAAACCGGTCTCTACTCCCACCGGGACACATGGCTGGAATTCGGGCGTTAGTAGTCGCCGAACCATGGCTAAGGGCAAGGCTGTGGCTACTGCAGTGAAGCCATGGGCTGATCAGCCATGGCTGTTGATCCAGACGCCCTCGGCCACACAAAGTGTAGGTCTTCTTCTTCTTCTTGCCGTATTGGTCGATTCGGAGAAACAACAAAAACTGACACCAACTTTCCCAACAGGTCTCCCACCCGGCCCTATATATCGCCAACGACCTCGCGCACATCCACAACGCTATGCTGCGGGGTCTCAACGCCATCTACCTTCAGGCACCGCACGTACAGCTTGAGCGCGACATCGCGGATCTCCTTTTCCTGGCTCGCGCCTGGAGCGGCTGGGTGCTCGACCACCACGAGCGGAAGGAGGGCGTGCTGCTGCCCAGCTTCGAGGCCGTTCTCGGTCTTGCTCCAGGTACTCTGTGCTCGTCTCGCAGAAATCGTGGTGGAGAGGGGAATCATAGTCGGGATTCGTCATCGTCTAGAGGGAGCGCGAGAGGCCCGAGTAATAAGAATAGTACCGGGAGTGAAGAGGCGGTGATAGTGGACGACGAGGTATCTCTCCAACTGCGCCGCGTTCACTCGTACGCAGCAGCGACACTCGAGGATCCACGCTCCTACGACGCCGTCACCTTCGAGGCGCTCCTTATCTCACTGGCGGAGCTGCTGGTCCCGCATCTGACCGCGCAGATCGGGCTCTTGGCTTCTATGCGGGAGATGTGCTACCGGGTCACGCCGAATCATCGTTATACTAAGAGTGGCGTGAGCGATACGATTATGGAGGACGACGATATTACGACTATCCCTGCTCGACTCCCCATCCCCATGGTCACGATCACGCGGACTTCAACTGCGCAGAACGTGCTCTCTTCCAGCTCAGGGTCAAATACAAGTTCAGCTTCAGCAGACTCGAGCTCTAATCCCTCATCGGGCGCGCCATCTCCTTCGGAGTCCATGTCAACTTCACCGGCTTCTTCCCCGCCCCTGTCACCTACCTTTTCGGCCTTTTCGGCTGCTTCCACATCGACGTCTTATTTCTCTCTCTCTTCTGCCTCTGCTTCTTCCCCATCGGGACAATCCGGCCGCGATCACAAGAGCGATGACAAGAACAGCGACAGCAATTCCTCGTCGACCCTCTCTCTCTTTCCTCCTGTGCCCACGACGGCGAATAAGAATACTCTCGATAGTATCAATATCACCACCAGCACTAACAACGCCGTGATCCAACCTTCTCCTACCCAAGACACTCACACTCACCGCAGGAACGCCAAAGGCTTCTTTCCCACTAGCATCCTCAAATCAGTCTCTTTATCATCAAAAGGGAAGTTTTTGGTCCCACAACCAAGAGCGGAATCCGTATCACCGCAAATAAGAAAACCTGACCGATCACTCGAACTCTTCCAAACTGCAACAACGACGACAACAGCAAAGAGACCTCCCCATCACAACCGTCCAGCGAACACAAAAACAAACACGAACGCCCACCCCTTCTACGAAGCAGATGCCGACGCCCGCGCCACACGCCTCATGAAGACATATCAAGAAGCCGAGTCCCGCGCCTCCACATCCACAACCATGGACCGCTTCGTGGTACTGCCTATGATCGTGCGATTACGAGACGTCACTTTATCCTCCTCCTTTCTCCATACCTCGTCATCCAACTCTTCCCTGACCACTTCTTCCACGATCAAAATGACGAGGGGGTATGGCGGAAATGGAATGTCAGGAGCAGGAGCCACAGACACCTGGCCACGCCTCTCCATCCCCGCCGTCCATGCCATCGCCGATAAGCTGAGCCCCCGTCACGAGGGCGCCTGGAGGTTTCTGCCGTGCGATGTCTGGGGGAGGCCAAGGGAGTTGCCCTTTTCTGTGAGTGAGACTTGAAAGATAGCTGGAATGAAACAGAATAGGGAGTATTGGGACATGGGAAAGGGGTATTTTGCTTTCACCAGGAAAGAATAATTGGAATAATAATACTGAGACGCGAGTTTGCGCTACAGGAACCGAGAAAGGGGCAAGTTATACAGACAGGAATCTTGGGCGTAGACTTTAAACCTTAGGTTTATCAGGGGCTCGTTTATAGGCAGGGATGATTCCATTTTGAACCTTGATGATAGACAAGGATAGGAGCAGGTTCCTAGCAACTTAATTCCCAAGGCAATGGAATGTATTTCTTCAATTGCCGGTGCCACATATACATACATGCGTACTTTGCATATACATATACTTTAGTTCCCGCGTAAAGGTGAAGTGAGACCGGAACTATCTCGATAGGGTGCTGTTGCCTGTACTATTCCCTCCTGATTTACCTTTCACCACATTAAAGACACGAAACAGGAATGCGATGTCTATACTAGGTTAACCACAATGGCATCAGAAAAGTGACTGCTGACCCCTGAGACATTATATATACCAGATTTTACAAGAAGCTCAAAAAGAATTCCATTCTCGCGCAGTCCGTCCGTTCGTCCCCGCAAAGGTGATGTGAGACAACATACGTCCACTATCTATTATAAAGACGAGGGATGGAAGGGGGGGGGGGGGGGGGGGGGAGGACGCGTTCGAGGCGCGTTGGTTTAAAAAAAGGGGGGGAAGGGAAAAGCGAAAAAAAAACCAAAAAAAAAGGGGAAAGGTAAAATAAAATTTAGGATA